>CADDXX010000060.1:180845-307405 GCA_902810485.1 Alauda arvensis
AGTGAAGCATTTTTTAGTGTGGTCTGTTGGTCAAGTCCATGTTTATATCAAAAATGGTTGCAGCATTTTGAAAAGAAAAATACTAAGTTTATGCTGATTGTGTCATAACAGTTTTAAACAGGGTAACTGTTTCAAATGATTTTCCTGGGTTTACATTTTAGTGTTTTGTGAAGGGGAAATATTTGCATAARCTTCACTTAACAACTCAGWCAYGTGCTGTGCTCYGTAWCTCACCTATGTTTTGTATCTTACATCTTGTTCCTGTTCTTTAATTAGATATTGACAGTGTAGAGACATTGTGTCCCCGCTCATTGCAGGGTGTTGGAAATAGATGATCTTTAAGGTCCCTTTCAACCCAAACCATTCTGTGATTCTATGGTGTTTGCAATCAGGATTAAGGTAGTAATGTCTAGTGTTTTGGTGAGAAGTTGGCCTGAAAAATTCTAACATTTGAAGGGTTTTCCCCTCACTGTGTTTTCATTGATATTTTGCTTTTTACCCTAGAATGGAGAACATTCGTCAGTGTGGGGTAGCTCTGTGTATCATGCTGGGCTTCTCCATYCTTACTGCATCCATTGGAACTGCCATGGTGAAGGACAGAGTGTCTGGGACAAAACGCTTGCAGCACATCACAGGCCTGGGGTACAAAACTTACTGGCTGGCTAACTTCTGCTGTGATATGGTATGTGTTATGTGGGGCAGCACGTGCTCAGGTCTAAGTTTTAGACTAGTTTCTTATAAATGAGCCAAAGGAGATATGGTCACAAGAGACATGAATAAGATTTGAATTGTGCASAATGACAGCTCTTGGCTGACATGCTAACAAGCATTAAGTCACCATTCCTACTGTAATGCAGGGCAGGGATTGTGTTCCTTGCTTCCCAGAGCTGAATTGTAAATTATTTGYGAGCTTTAGCKATGTACASTATTTTACAAATAAAAGGAAGTTGRCTAGTCARCCTAGACAGAAAGRATCTTTCACACACAAAACCTYACAAATTAGTGGAGAAAAYTGAAAATACTAGGCAGCTGCTTTAAGGGATAATTATGTTATGTGTTTTTGTGGATAATATGAGAGATATTTATGATGAGTACCTTTTATTTGTGTCAAGCACTAAAAGAGGCAGCACTAGGAATTGGAATGGTGGAATCACCATCCCTGGARGTATTTAAAARCAACATAGATATGGCACTGAGGWRGACTTGGACTTTATTGGTGGACTTGGCAGTGCTGGATTAATGTTTTGACCYGATGTTCTTAAGGTCATTTCCAGCCTTTAGGTTGGATTCCATGATACCCTGGTCAGGAACAGAAATTTYTGGAACACTGTTTTCATTTAGACCRTTCTAATTCTGAAACATTAGGTCTTTGCCCACCCATGCTTGAAATCAGAATTTTCACACTTGAGCAATCTTGAGGTAAGAGCACATTTTTCCATGTGCTATTTACTTGGCCAGTCAATCTTGGTATTTCTTTTTGCTGCTGCTTCAGATAAGAAGGCTTGGTTAAAAACAGTCCTTCATCATTCAGTTTCTCCTTGTGAGCAAAGTCAACTCCTCATTATTTTCTGCCAATCTYTCAAAATGTTCTCACAAATTCAACACAGTACTGCATGATCAATCATGGTGTGGGAAAGAACAGACACTGCTTTAAATGCTAATTKTGTTACAGATCATTTAGGGACACTGAGCACATGAATATATGAACTGTCAAATTTTAAATCCCTCTATGTATTTTAAGTATTACAGGCTGTGTCCTGTATTACTGGCAGYAGAATCTTTACCAGGCCTGCAGAAGTATTTGATTTATGAAATTGCTCTCATGAGAATGAGGCTGYTCTTACTGCATTTACAGGCATGAATGATATTCATTATTATGTTCAACAAATGGAAAAAATGTAAGTGCTAAGAAAACTTAAAGAGAAATAGAGAAATTTTGTTCAGATTAAGCTTGTGTCACTGGAGGGGCAAAATWAAAGTTGTTTTGTTGTACACGCACAACTTCTGTAATATACCATGATTTCAGTGTAAGATTTTCAATAGAATTTCATTTTAAAGTTATTTGTTTATTTCTAGGAAGAAGCACAGGGCTATTGAAAAATACTGGGACTCAAATGCTTTGTGAATACTCTACAATATTTTTAAACAGCCTTAGGATAACTGAAACATATATCTGTGGGTGGTATGTTATGATACTGGTATGTGGTAAAGGAAAGGTACACTGTGAATAAGATGAGAACATTGCATCCATCGGCATTTTACTACTTGCTCTTCCCTTAAAGGAAAAAAAAAAAAAAGGTTTTCCCAGTAGCAAAGACGTGATGGCCTCTGGTTTAATGTGGAATAGGTTTTCACTGTACTTCAGGAAAGTCTAATCTTAACAGTATATTGTTTTTCTACACTGAATATTTAGCTAGACCTTGATTTGTTGCCTCTATTGCAGTTGTATCTTAGAATCTCAGTTCTATTAGGTTAAAGCTATAAAGCCAAATATTACATAAGCAGAAATGGAGGCAGTAAATGCTCYAGTGAGCTCTGGTTCAGTGCACAGAGCACCCAGACACTGAAAATGGAGCTGAGCACAGGTTTTCACATCCTGATGTTGCTATTTGCAAGCAGAACCCCTCTCCCTAGAATATTTGGATATAAATCTCCTGCGCCAATCCCACCCTGCCATCCTTAAGTATTTGGTTGCTGTTATGTCAAGAGACTAAACAGAGAAACTGGTTTCCCTGTTGCCTAATGGCTGTAATGCTTTTACATATTGTGTSCATTCCCAATAAAAGATGTAATTTGCTTTATCAGCACACATGGTCCTTCATTAAAATCTCTTTTAAAATTGCATCATTATTAATCTCCCTTATGAATGCAGCACYGATCAGTGAAACTGCTGTTTCAGAAACCAAGCCTCTATATTCACAATGTAATGTGATGTTTGGGAGCAATAGCCCCACACGGACTCATTATCTGGAAGAGTTACCTTGTTAAATGGACGTATTGGAAAGGTCAATAGAAATAGGATTAAGGGGGATATTCTGTTGTCAGATTTTATCTTGTCAGGTTGTTTCATGTGTAGGGGGTAGTTTCACAGCAAGTGCAGATATCAAATCTCCAAGCTCTTCTGCCTATTTCTTCCTAACTTATYGTTTAATTGTATTGCAAGTATGGAGAAGTTAATTTGTAAAATAATTTGTAAAAACCTTCCATGCAAATTAGGTAAGACCAGTAAGAGATGCTCACCTGCTCAATGGKTTTTTTTTCCCTTCTGTTTCTAGCTGTTTTACATGGTTCCAGTCACCCTGTGTGTTGGTGTTATTAGTGCCTTCCAGCTATCAGCCTTCACTTTCCGAAAGAACTTGGCAGCCACTSTTCTCCTGCTGATACTCTTTGGGTATGTGATTGGAAATGCTACTATGGAATTACAGCTTATAAGAAACAAACATAAATCTTTAGATGTAGTTTGCACCTGCTGCTGGATGCATGGTTTTCTGTCTTTGTAAGCAATTATGATTCAGCAAAATATATTAAGAAAACAGGCTGAAATGTGAGTTTGAAAATTAAACACAAAAAGTGGAGGGAGATTTACTCACACATTTGAAAAAAAAAAAAAAAAGGAATGCTGATATCTCAGAAGATAATCAGCCTGTATAACAGTAGTTTGCTGTTAGAAATTGATTGTATGTTATCTTCCAGAAAATGAGGGAATATTAACTTAGATACAAATTTCAGTGCTTAGCTGTGCAGGATATCATCAAGAAGGTAAGAAACAGCTTTTATAAYAGCTCTAACAATTTTCTGTAATTCAGCATAGTTCCAGGAGTTTATACTTTCAATGAGAAATTAGTCCAATGTGAAGTACTAGCTTGGCTGGAGATTTGTCTCCCAATACAACTGTGAAAAAGGAAAATTCTACCATGGCACTCTCTTGTTTAKTTTCACATGAAAAAACAACCCCCCCAAACAAACAAACAAAAGCCCCAATCCAAGCAACTAATGAAAAAAATCAACCAAARAAACAATCCTGTTATAGAAGGTTAAAATAATTGGTTAAACAGAGGATTGATATCTCAGCCCTGGGACCAGTCGACTTAATAGTGTATTCTATTGTGTCACTAGAGGGGCAAAATKAAAGTTGTTTTGTTGTACTTGCACAACTTATATAATACCCCATGAKTCCAGAGTGAGATTTCCAATAGAGTTTGATTTTAAAGTTATTTCTTTAAAGACAGAAGCCCCAGGTCTGTTGAAACATACTGGGACTCAGCTCATACTGGGACTTACAACTCTTCCCATGTGCTGTCCAAGGTGATGTTAGAAATGCTGAAGATGAGYTGTTAAAGGAAAAGGCTCCTGAGAAGTTTATTATTTATTTCAAGCAACTAATTGCTCTCCTTGCAGGGGAGAGCGTGTATCATACATGACAGATGATGAAATATATGTGCTTAGTGGAGAGTGGTAGGGAAGGAAAGAAGAAAGAACCTTGTACAAGATCAGGACACGTTCTATTCTAAGAAGAGTCTCAGATAAACCCTTCAACCCCCCTCTCCCACCCCGAATTTACTATATTGCACCTTGAGACTCTTTTCAAGGTTTTGTGCCTCCAGCAACTCATTTTTTGGGAATTGTTTAAGTATCCTCAAAGCTAGATCTTTTCTTGGAACTTCTAGCCTAAATTTATTCAGAASCATGCTTCATCAAATGCCTTTTGCAAGCCAAACCAAGTCCTCTCTTGTAAAACCTTTCAAATTCCTTGCATAACTCTATTTATAATTTTTCCTTATAATTCCAGTTTGAGCTCATCTTTCCTAGATGTGAATAGATAAAGTAGTATGAAATATTCTAGAGGTCATGAAGCTAGGATGTTGTAAATAACTTGTATGAGACATCCAAAGTTCATAATTTCCTTCTCTCTGTATCTTCCTTTTGTACCACTCTCACTTCCTTTCTTCTGCACTTCCATCAAGTGATTCCTTCAAGTTAAAGGCACAAACCAGTCTTAGTGGAAAGATTGCAAAACATGAAATCTTAGACATTTTTTTTATTAGCTTTACAACCTTTGAATCCTTCTTGTGATCCAGCTGCTGTCATATTAACAAAACATAGGCTTSTACAGAAATCTCAGCTAAGCAGCAATTGAACACAGTACAGACCTGTATGTCTACTGAAGTCATGACAGGTTTTTCTGGTGTGCTATGGRCTTTGGTCCTGCCCACAGTGCACTAAAAAAGTGCCAGTTATGCTGACATTGTTTTAAACAAAATGTTGAGTTAAACAGAGTATTTCAGAAAAAAAAGTCATTGAATTAAAATGAATCTTATTTTGATGACTACAGGTGCAGCTTAATCAGCTCAATATCATCCCTCCTGTACTGTTCAGCTTTGGCTGACATAACAGATGTTGCAGTGATTTTTAACAAGAAAATTTCTGTAGTAACATATATTAAAGATCCAGYAGCTGTTTGTAAGGTTAACATGTCTCAAGGACACTGATAAACTTCATAGTTGCCRCTCTCCCTAATCTATCCTTTTATTCAGTTTAACTACACTGTGAATGTGATGAAGCCTATTGTGGCCATTTTATTCTTCCCCAGCATGTAATCCTCATTCATCTGCATGCCATCAACRTCTCCATTATTTTCCTTTAAAAATATTTTTTCTTTTCAGGGTATACTTGTGAGGATTTTCTATCTAGAACAAAGATAAAAATAGGCCAGTTATATAAAAAAGTTACAGAGAAKAAGGTGTGCTTGAAAGAATAATCAAGTTTCTTAGTGTGCTACTTTAAAAGTGATTTCCTTTAAAAATGTAACTAAACTATATCTTTTGCTCTTTTACATGATTACAGAGGTGTTTTCTAGTCCAAGTGCTTAAGCAGTTTTGTTCAAAATGTTCTGTCATTTAGATAAGAAAATACTAAATTGCAACTGCAGCTGAAGGAAGAGAAAGAGGATAGAAATGTAGATGTGACTGGCTGAAACTTTAAAGGCCATTTGAACATAATGCAGCTTTAGGAATCTGAAAGTCTTACTCCTTGCTCAGCAGCTATAAGCAAACAAATCAAATTTTRCTTTCATTTACAGCAGAGTAACAGCACTGTAAATCATGTCTCTTTCYTGAGCTGTTTCCAAGGATGGACTTGTATTTATGATATTGTTATTCTGAGAACAGTGATTTTGGTATATGTATGAAGGGAAGAAATGATTTTGTGATTAAGTCTAGCAAAAGGATGCTGAAAAAGTATAGTGGGATCTTGAATACTTACAATTTCATTTGAGTCATTTAACCTTTATCTTCCTGTAAACAAAGATAACATTATTATTATTACTTCGCAGTAGGGTTTGCAAGTTTGTTCTTTAAGGTAAAGGATTTTGGAATTCTCCAATRTAAGATTAATCAATAAAGTACAGAATACTGAATTCAAAAGGGACTTYCATTACTTATTTTAGTAATCTAAGCTGCCCTTTAAGACACCAGAGAAGTGAATTCATAGGTTTTTGGCTCGTTGCTCTTGCATTGAGCTCACTATTAAACCAGTTATACATATTAAAATTATATAGGAAGTGTTTACATATACACTGCATATATACTTATTGCTRTGCAAAGTGTGTGCTAATACCTATGCTCCTGCAGTCTGCATACTGCTTGTTTGGTGGATGTATCTTGCACTATGTTGAATGGAAAATAAATTTTCTTTACATGGCATGCATGCTCTGATTGCCTGGGCTTTGTTTTAATCTATATAAWCATCTCTTTATAAATAAAAACATGTGTGTGCTCCATTCTGGATGGGCATCATTTGACTTGTCATAATGGAGTTGCCTTCCYCCTTCCTTTAAAGATTCTCATTGAAGGTGATGTAGCCATGGACATGCTGTCTTATCCTCACAGTGTTATGCACTCACTTTTGATAGCTATTACCCTACTCACAATCTGGTCAAGGTAATGACATGGTCTGTAGGATTTTTCAATTCTCACATATCACTGGCACAAATATTTGCTCCAGTTCAAAAATTAATGTTTTTTAACTTCTTTTCTTCTCTTTCTTTGCTCACTACCTCCTATTTCTTCTTCTATTTTTTTTTTTCTGTCCATGAATGCCTCTCAGAAAAGATAACTGCTCAGCATTTATGATTTCAGTTTTAAATATTTGGTTTTAATTCTACATCTGTGTAAGAGGCTTCCTAAGGTGCATKGGTTTGCAGTCACTCAGAAATCAGGACTGGGAGCTGTCTGGAACAGTCAAAGTAAATATTTGCATCTGATAGATGCAAAAATGGATCACAGCTGCACATAACATGGCAGTAAATATGTGTACATCTATGGAAGTATAAGCMAATTTTTAAAAGAATATGTTTCCCAAATATGTCCCTTTTTAAAATCACTTGTTCTGAAGAGTTGTTTGCCTGTGTTAAAAGTAAGGAACAATAATTGTGGGTTTTTTCTACTGTGATAACTGGCTTTTTTGGSGGTGTTAAGGCAAAACCATAACTTATTTGGGACAGTTATGTTTCTTTTWACTTTCAGATATGCAACTTTACCTTGGATGTATCTTGCATCTAGATTCTTCTCAAGTTCAGATGTAGCTTTTATTTCTTACATCTCCTTAAATTTTGTGTTTGGCCTCTGTACCATGCTGGTGACTCTTTTACCTCGCTTGTTAGCTATAATTTCCAAAGTGCAGGTCAGTATAAAATTTTTTGGTTTACCTTTTTCCTAATATGTATACACACACACATGCATATATTTGAGAATGTTAATGTGTGTTTATATATTTATACAGATAAGATTTTTCCAGGAGAAAAACACATGTTTTTTAAATATTGATGATTTTTCTGTCCTAGAATATACTGTATTGACTGTTACYGTCTTGAATTTTAACTTGTCTATAACCCAAAAAAGCATGCTATAATACTGGAGAAATAGTGTTAATTGAAACTTTGACATTTTCTGGACCATTAAGTTGTAATTGGCACATAATGGGAGCTGTTCTGGTCCATTAAATAGATTATATGCGTTGTAAAATGTGTTTCAATAATATTGACATAAGAGATAAGCTGCATGTTCCTAGGATCACTAATGCACTGTATGAATAGTAATTTCTACAGTGCATTTTCACTCCATGTATGTAATTTTAATTAGTCATAATGGTATTTAAACAACTTGATGGAAAGTAGTTCCAGAATAAGTATGATTCTCTATTCATGTACAGGTCAAAAGCCTGATGTTTGAAGTCAAATCTGGATTATGTGTCATGCAAGTGTGWAAGCAAATTCAGTATTGGGTTTAAGTTGGTGATTTAGATTCGACAGTATTCAAATATTCAAACACTGAGGAAATGGAAATAGAAGAATCATGGCTGCATGTGTTTTGATACCCTCTGTGAACTTCAACTAAGATTGAAATGCCATGGCTGGAGAAAGTGTTAAATATCATATATATATATATATATATATATATGACATAAACACTGTCCCTAAAATTGGTCACAATGTGCACTTTAGAATTCAGTTTACCATGAGTGAGATTTGAATACAGTATCTGGTTTTGCAAGTGTGCTCATTAAGCTATTGGAGAAAACTAATYTTTTTTTTCCTTTTTTCTTTACTCTCCTCCATCCTTGCTGTGTCTTAATAMAGAGTTTTCAGAACATCTACAATATCCTCAAATGGGCATTCATCATATTCCCACAATTCTGCCTAGGCCAGGGTTTAATAGAGCTTTCATACAATCAGATCAAGTTTGACCTGACCAGGAACTTTGGAATAGATTCATACGTGAGCCCCTTTGAGATGGATTTCCTGGGCTGGATTTTTGTGGAAATGTCCATTCAGGGAACACTGCTACTTCTTTTACGTCTTTTCCTTCATTGGGATCTCCTCTGGAAACCAAGGTATGTTATCATCTGTATTCTGCCACAGTAAGCACCAAACTAATTTTTTGGAGAAAAAAATGGTGTGTTTCTTTGAACAACTGAAGAGAAATCCTTCTGATAACATGGTGTAGCTGTATTAATGTGAACTACAGAAAAAATACAAGTAGTTGTTTTTTCCTTGAATTCTGATGAGAATTGATCACCAAGTGCTCAGGGATTACAGCCAGGAAAACAAGAGTTATGCAGAGCACAGCAATGACCAATTTGCCATGTATCACTGATTATAATCCTGTGTTGTAGGGGTCATTGCTCAGTCAGTGACATGGACAGCCCTTCAGAGGACGTTGATGTAGAAATGGAGCGACAGAGACTCTTYGGTGGGAGAACTGGTGATGATGTTCTACTTCTGTACAACCTCAGGAAGTGTTATGGAGGTTTCAGTAAGAAGAACACAGCTGTGGAAAACATAAGCTTGGGCATACCAAGGGGAGAGGTAAAGGGATCMTTTTTTTYCCCCTTTTATAAAATAAYACTTTRTTCTGAGCAAGTGTTGAGACMTACTTGRMRTGCCTGCAGTGAAAGGTCTGTAGAYAGCAGCAGAATAATTTCAGTTGTAGTAATTTCTGAAAATCARTAACTGGATAAAAGCAGAAACTTTKGTGATGCTGAAGAAGTGATGTTMATTTAYTTTTTGGTTAAACATTGATCAGAGTYTTAATTTTTTTTACTTCTTGCTTTACCAAATTACTGTATTATAGGCTAACACAAAAAGCAAGTGAGGTAGCATTACTGTGTAGTGTTCAAAGAGAAAACAGAATACCCAACTCAATAGCAAACTATGGACTGAATCCTGAATTTGTTACCACAGCACACTTTTAGATCCCATGCTGAAATCATGACAGTACATTTGAATATAGGATATACAAATAAACTATTTCAATAAATTGAAATTTAGTGCTGAACATGTTTGTGTTTGGGGGTTTTATTCATTATTTGGATGGTTTTAGGAATTACAGATATTATTTTCTAAACTACTAAGAAAGAAAAGACTTTTCTTGGTTGCTAATATAAAATGGGAAGATCTGAGAAACCTGCACATGGAGCACGGGTGCAGTGATGTCCTACTGCTTACTTATCAGCTGTTGGGTAACTGAAATAACCAGGAGGATGTTAGTGCTGATTAAAGCCTGTCAATCAATAAAAAAAGTTCATGAAAAAATTATTTCAAAATTGGAAAAGGTTATGTGTAGACTTAATATGAATACTATCCTAGCTTAGAGCATTAAATTATTGCACCTAGGGGCCTGAAATAAGAGTTCAAAATGAATGTGTCTCTTGGATGCTTGGTGTGAACTTGTACAGAGTTAAGCAGCTCATGAAAGCTTGGAAATATTGACTCTGGGGACTGATATCCAGGGTTTGGAAGCAAGACCTAAAATCCTCCCTTTCAAATGTAGCATTTACTAATAATGATAAATAATCAGTTTAATCGTTGGGCAGGGTTTTAAGTGGAGGGCTAGAATCCTAAATAAGTCATTTTTAGTAATTAGGGGGGGAATCAAGCTATTATGTATATGGGGTTTTTTAAACAGATTTTCTGTGGGAAAGGGAATTTGCACACACATTATATCCCCATACAGTCTCTTACAGACATATAATAGAAAATGTGGACAGGGGAGAAATTTGAAGGGGTAATATTTCTTTTTTTTTTTCAGTATAGCATATTGATTTTTTTTTAATATCTCTGATAGTGTTTTGGACTCCTGGGAACAAATGGAGCTGGGAAAAGCACAACATTTAAGATGYTGACTGGAGATATCATCCCATCTGCAGGACGTGCTGTTATCARGACTCCTACTGGGTAAATAACACAGGGTTTGATCAGAATAGTGCTAATTGATAATGCACATGATCAAAGACTCAGCACATCTTCGGTCCTTTATACTGTACTCTAGGGACCTRTTTTGTTCCCTTTTAAATGTATATTGCTTTGTTGCTGTTAAGTCTCTGTGGAAAAGCATTTTAGCATTATTTAATTCTCTTTGACAGCTCTGTTAATTGAAAATAAACTTGTCTGGTAGCAAAAGAGAAATTCCAAGAAGACTTAACATACATCTTTCTAAAACTTGAAAAAATATCTTAATATATGTGAAAATACATGGGCAWAAATCCCCTACAAGTACTAGAGTGAAAGTAGTGCTTCAAGTGGGCAATATTAAAATATTTTCTTACACTTATGCACTTCAGAGTCATTAATTGATTAGTTGATCCATAGGCTATGTAATTAGAATAAGAGGTATTGTTGGTGAGATTTATCATTCTGATGGAAGTGATAAACTAATAATGGACTTTGGGTTAGATGTAACAAGGACTTTTAATTTTTCCCAGCAAAATTGGAGGGGAAAGAAAGTTATTTTTTCAGTCAGTAGTAAATATGCATATGCRCATATATAAATGGATTTTGGGCTATTTTCTTTTCCTAAATGATGTACATGTCAAAATATTTTTGGACCAAGGACAGGTCAAGAGTTTAATTAAGAAATTTTTAAAGGAAGCATTTTTGAATTTTCAGAATGGCAAGTTACATTTCCTCAGTTTARAAATCAAATGCTTTCATAAGTCAGTGTTTCCTTACTTCTTTACAAAGAGAATGATCATCAGATTTAACTTGATAGAATAAGTAGCTTCAGTCATTGCAAAATTCAATTTTCTGGAAAATTTTCACTTTTCACTTTTGAAGTGGACAACTTCACCACTATCAAACACAACTTTACTTACTTCAGTGTGTTTTTTTTTCATTGTCTTTCATAGAAAATCATTAAAAAATGTTGATCATAAAACAGAAATTACTTTAAAAATCAAACAGATTTTGGAAAAATTATCCTTAAGAGAAGAAGTCATGTGAGTGAGACTTTTAAATGGTTAGAGAGACATTTAAGATGGTTGTTTTCATTTGTAATTTTCCAGACATATTAATTTTTTCATTTTTATATTTTTCGTATAATTTTCTGTCTTAAACAGAAGACCAAAAATTTTCAGACATTAAGCAAAATTAAAAACAWCAGAAATTATTTAAAAMTAGRTAAAAATCAARATTTRTTATTTTTTGGAACTGATGGATGGMTTTATACCAGGATATGATGGAGATCAGAAATTTATAGCATGAGTCTGAAGAGGATTTGAGATTTGGAGAAAAAAAATTATCTGCATTTTTTTTAATATAAAATATTGCTCTTAGAGTATCAGGACATTTAAGTTCCCATGTTTTGTTTAGATTCTGAGCAGTATTTTGCTGTATATTTTAATGGGACTTGCCTTGGGTCTCATCTGTGCATTCATGGATCACATATGGCTGTCCCTGTGCAGTACGGTTCCCAGGTCTGTGTTTGGACAAATGATTTGATCTGGTGTTACAATTCCAAAATTTTAGCATCTACTTGAAAGCAATTTTAAAGTTATAAGAATAGAATTAATTATTATATATATTGACACTTAYAGTATTTTTGCTGACTATAAYTTTTTAGAACCTCCTAAGATAATTWAAAAAATATTACAAAACAAATTAACAATGCCTTCATTATTTTTATCAGTTGTGTTTCTATGTACCTGTGGTTAAACAGGCAGAAGTGCTGAGGTCAGATTTGGTGGACATTGTGTGTGGCACTTTCATTTCCCATGCTGTGTTTTATAAATCCAACATGAAGGCATATATTAAGATGCAATGTTATTTACCATATACTAAAACACAGGCAATGAAATTTGACACATTTAGGAGGCTTGAGAGAAAGCCTTAGACAATTGAATTTCAGTGTACAAAATACCCTTGACAACATTAATTATCACCYTGTATTATAGTGGTGTCAATCGAGTTTATGGATTTTTTGTGTTTACGGGGGCTGAAGTGAGTGTAAATCCCATATTCCTAAGTTTTCACAACTTAACACTAATTAAAGAAGACAACCTGAAGCAAGAGCTTCTATTATAYAGTATCTAAACTTAGAGAAACTGACAATTTGAGGGTGTGAGAAGAAATTTATGTCCCTCTTGACTTTGTTCCTTGGTTCATATTTTGGAAACTGCTGTTGAGCAGATCATGGTGAATTGTGTTGYTGTACTCCTGAAAATGACTAAGAGGCAAGTTTGCTGGCTCTTCCAGGGGTGAGATGGTAACCACAACAGGTCTGGAGAACCATTCCTCAGCAGATAAGAATGACTAAAATTATTAATTGCAGGGAATTTTAGGTGGATTTATTTGCATTTGTGACTCAGATAAATTAAGGAAGGGGAATATTATGGTAAGAAGGCTTCTCCTTTTCTTACTCTGGTAGTGTACTCAGAAGCCTGGTGCTCTTGGTACAGAGACTGCAGTCAGCAGAAGAAAGCAGCTGCTGWTTACAGCTGCAGAACATTTCTTGGTCAGCAGAACTAGATTTTTTTTGTTTAAAATTCACATCATGAAGGAGATTCCATAAAAACCATTACCTCTGATACCTATTCATGATGAATAATGCAGCTTAGATGTAGATCCCACCTCTTTTGGGTTTGACTGGAAAGAACACATCTTTAGTCCTCTGTCACTGTGAAAGGACCAGACACTGTAGCCTGATGGATCMTTTACAGAATCMTAAAATGGTTTGGATTGGAAGGGACCTTTAAGATCAGGTAGTTGTAACCCCCCTCCATAGGCAAGCATACTTTCCACCAGAGCAGCTTAATCAAAGCTACATTAAACTTTGAAGACTTCCAGGGATGTGGCATCCACAGCTTCTCAGGGCAACCTGTCCCTGKGACTCACCACCCTCACAGTAAAAAATTTCTTCCTAACATCTAATYTAATCCTACCTTGATGATGTGTTCTTCATGATCAAATAATTAAATGAGTATGCAAAATTACCATTATGAACATTGGAGAACCTAACTAATTTTATTCCATGCAGAAAATATTCAATTCATAACAGTTTCCATTTCCTTGAACAACTACACTTGAAAGTTTCTGGTTTAAAAACGAATTAAAAACCAAATAAACTAAACAAAAAGCCAAACAAATCCATACATGTATTTTCCTGATTKATACTGAGTTTAAAATGAAGTCAGGAGTGTCTTTTTTGAGGCAGGTGCACTGATAATGGCAATTTAATTTTATTGGACAGCTATTGCACCTTGGAATAACRTGAATTCTAGAAATGGAAGACGGGATTTTTCAAAGGTATAAGTTGAATGCAAGGTAGAATTTTTGAAAAGTCAACATAAAACATCTTGGAGGTGCATGGGTTTATAGAAAAAGAGCCTCACATGCCAATAATCAACTTGCATTCAAGGAACTACTGCTATAGTCTCAAAGGAATTCAAAATATATATCTCTGAGAAGGCACTTCGTTTTTAACAGGGCATAAGAGCAGATCCACAACATCTTCAAGTACTTTTAAAAGATTTGTTGGCCTCTAGGTTGGTGGTTTACTGAATGCTTAATTCCACCAAAAAAAAAAAAAAGTTTATTCCTAAGAATCTGAGAGAGATCTCTCCCTGTTTTCATAGCAAAAGCTAATAAAATCCATAGAAGCTAGGTATTATAGTGATAGTTTTCAGTATCACTGGAATTCAAAAGTCAACGTGTCATTAAGTGGGAATGTTTATTAGATAATACAGCCAACTTCATCCTTTCTGTAAATTGGTTTTTCCTGGCCTTCTTTGGTTACAAAGAAGGTTCTTTGGTTACTTTTGGGGGAGKGAAGCCTTCTGATTTGTTTTAATGGGGGTTTTCTCTTTTTGATACACTACAAATTAGTCAGATATTTTAAATGCACTATGTTCCTGAACTTTGTATCCTACAATCTGTGTAACAAAAGCACATTTATACTATATGAGCTGAGCAGTATACAAAAAAACAGCTTTTTAAAATTTTCATATCCCTCTGCAGAAAATATTTTAGGCAACTTATATAATTTTTGCAGACCCTTTCCAGTTGTTACTGTTATGYGATTAAAATAATCCAGTCAGAAAAACAATAGGAATTTATCACCAACCACAGCCAATCTTGTGAAGAYAATGCCTTTCACTGGGGATTATACTTTTTTTACTGTTTAGTGTACCTCATTAATATTGCTGTTATCAGTGACATATCTCTGCAAATGAAACAGAGAAGTAATTAGCTTCTAGARAGTGTGTCTCCATATCAGGGATTTTTGCCACCCCGGTATTGAAGAGTGACAAAGGAACAAGCAACGTTGAAACAGATACTTCAGAAGGCTTGGAAACAAAATAGTGATAGCCAAGAACCAGCAGCACCTTTCATAAGGGGCAAAAATATCAAAAGCAAAAGGGATAATTGCTAGAAAGTAGCTTATTTTGATAACATTTGTTTACTTTCATTTAGAAATTTTGGTTTTATAAAGCATTAAGAGACTCACAGGCTTTTAAAGAGTTGTGAAGCTTAAATATGTTCAATAATTAACTGCATGGTCTGCTTGACAATTAGAAGTGTTCTTTGTGTTCTCTGTAGCACAGCTGTTGCTCTATGAGACTAAATGGACTAAAATTATCTCATGCTTGGCTCTACTGYCATAACTCAATTGCYACCAGTGTGGGAMYTGTCTAAATGAAAGGYAGTGTATGAAACTGWAAAYATTTTTGTAGGAACTTTTTCTGTCAAACAGCTTGAAGRAGTAAGGTCCRCATTAAATAGGTWCAAAGAAAARCTGACACTTAACAAAGTGGTATAACAAAGGAGAACAAAGTGAGTCTTCATAGTCTTTGAATGTCTGYTGGGCTGATGTATCAGCAGATATTGTACATCTGTTCCACTTTTTTGTGTTTGTGTGTACCTTGGCCAAGCTTTTTTTTTTTCCCCTTTTTACACTTGTGATTAAGTCCTCTTTAGCGACTCTGCCATAAAACCTCTCTCAAGCAAGGAGAGCTAAACACAGCTTTGAAGAGAAAGTGTCAAAATCCTCTCAAGCATCATGGCAAGGCCAGTRTGAAATAATGAATAATGTGACTGGTGGTTGTTTGCCTTTTTCGTGCCCTCTGTTTTGTAATCTTTTCTTTTGAACTTTGCTGAATAGAGATGGCTTTAAGTTTATATTTATAGTGTATTTGGATGCATTTGCAAAAAAATAGACAGTCCAGGTGACATCTTGTTCATAAGTTTCCCCATCAAGGGACTGAATCTTTTGGCAGTCTTACTTGTGCAATTAATTTATCTCCCATGAATTTCCATCTCCCTTCTGCACTGAGATCCTCCATGACAGCAATTCCCCATCCTRTTTGAATTAAGTATCAGTTGTCTCAGCTGTTGGATTACAAAGTCATAAGACCAAAGAACTRCTCTACAAAGAGGGAAAAGTAAAATATTTCTTTATAGCTAGAACTTCAACTCTTTTGATAGGTATGATATTCAGCCTGATAAATAATTGAAAATGTAGTTCAAATAGCTTAACTTGAAAGGAAGAATAAATTTACATCAATATAATGGCTGAAATGGCTGTTTTTTACACTGTATATCAGTATAATTAGTCTAATTATACTGAAGCTATAGTTACATTAATTACATTTTAACCTTGATTTTTTGTGATGTTAATTGAGCATTAGTATGCACTGAATTGAATGTGCAGTTGTGAGTATAATGAAATGTCTAAGTACTTTTGCAATTTGTAAATTTATATTTCATTTTGGCTAATTAATGGAATTTATCTCTCTGCAGAAGCAGATATATATATGTGGTATTGCAAGTACCATATATATCACTGCATTTAATTGCATTCAAAAACTGCAGAAAAAGCATATAAAAGTGAAACAAAGTGATTAGTTTAGCCAAAAGTGAAACAGTTTTTCCAAAACTCCAATGAGAAACTATCTAATATTTCAAAACCAGACAAAAGACCAATATCAGGGGTATGTTATGTCTGGCAACCCAACACTGAGGTTTACCTTTGAATGTCACCCCACAGCCACCTATAAACAATGTTGGTAACAGTTGTAACAAACAAGATCCAAATCTAGGTCTGCAATAGCCACTCTGGCCTTCTGTAGATTGCAGGTGCAGTTTATACAGGAGAAGGAAACAGATTTTGTCCAAGATCATACTCACTCCTCCCGGTGGTTATGTTTCTTTCCAGTGTCAGCAAAGGCTTTGTGACCAGAGTGCCCCATGCCAGCCCCAGATAACCTGTAACCAGATTGCAGGGCTTTCTTTAAGTGCTCTGAATAAATAGATGTGAAAAGCCTTGAAATGATCAGCGGAGGAACAATTTTGAATCAAGAAATTTCTGTGCTCTGATTTCAGTTTATGATCCCAGTATCTGGAAGGTCTGGCAAGTTTCTTTCCTCAGTAGTACAAAACCATGAGATGAGCACTCCATAGTGAGGAAAGTCTTATTGAGTCCTGGATRTTTTTCTCAGGATGTCTTGCACCAAAATATCATGACTCTCACCAAAATAGACAGGGATGCAATAGGAAATCTTCCATGCTTCAAGTGCAGTAGACTCCACTAYTTTTTTTTTTTTTTGAGGATGCCAGATGTTCTGTTGGCTATTTCTAAAGGAGTTCTAGAAATGCAAATCTGCAACTTTAAAACTATATTTAAAGTATAAAGATTTCTGGAAATATTCTGGTGATGTCATTTGTTGCAGCTGTTCACTTCAAAGGAAAGCTTAACTAACGAGGGGAAGTATTGACTGAGAATAAGGATGTTGTCTAAAAATGAAGGAGAAAAAAAGTTTTATATCTTGATCAGATGATGTAATCAAAATTACTAACAGAATKTAAAGCTAACAACTATGCTGTGTTATTATAAAGATACAGAAAGTTGTGTATTCTGTTAAAGCCTGTTTTTCTTTCCTATAGTTTTTAGATACTGCACTAGATTTCATTGTGTTTACTCTGCTATGGACAAAAGCCTGAGAGGGGTTGGAATCCATACTTACATGTTCTTTCTCTGTTTTACAAAATGAGCTGATTTTTTCCTCATGCATGTCTTGTTTTTAATGTGAATAATCTAGAGAAAAAATCTGGCATCCTGATAATAATAGGGCAGAAAATGAATGGCTGTTTTTCTCTAGCTTGAAAAAAAAAATCAGCATTTGGCTGCATGCTAATCTATATTTCAGAAAATATTAAAAAGTGTATYTCTAATTTGATTCTGATAATGGCATATATGATGAAGTTTGTTAAGGAAGAAGAGGATTATAATCAGTTTAATGAATTTAATAAAAAAATTTTAAAAAGAAAAGGGAAATGCATTTGCAGTATATCATTTACTGAGAAGATTTTCTGGTATCCTGCCATCAGTACTTGAAATGTTCATTTAATTTGGACCCATAAAAATTAAATTTGAGAGATTAACTGAATTTGAAGGAAAATCAATTTCGTAAGATGGGAGCTTGTTTTCTATTGTACAATACCTCCTATAATTAAAAATTATAATGTGTTTTTCTTTAATCTAATTTTTAAATATTGTTTATATCTTCAGAAAAAGCTTAAGACCTGGCTAAACAAAAACTGAATGATAATACCCAGGATTTCGATTTGGAAATCTATTCTGTGATGTTGATGAGGGAAGAAGAGGCTTTATACTGCACATTAAAAAAAAAAAAAAGATTAAAAGATAAGAATCCTTCTATGGCTTTTAATTTTTTTTTCATCTTCTGATTGGCTTACTTTTGATTTGACAGATACAGAGATGAGGGGGAGGAGTGAGGTGGAAAGGTCCATGAGTTCTTTAGTGAATTTGGTAGAATCTTTGTGTTAATGGGAAATCTTGAGGTGTTCAGGGTCAGCACTAATGGATAAAGTTGGAAGATAAGRGACCAAACTGAGTAAGAATATTAAATGATGCATTCTTACCTTGCCCTCACTTTATGAAAGCTRAAGGTCAGTGAGTGGGATGCTGTTCACCTAAGACTGGGTGCTTTACACAGGCAGATCATTAGAACTCTGTGTATACAATTAGCACCGAGGACACTTTTTATTTCCTGATCCAAACTGAGCAAGGATGCTCTAAATCAGCTCTAGCTGAAGATCATTAGATGTCTGTTGGGTTTTTTTGCAGCTGTCCATATTTAACTTTTTGTTCTTCATGGTAGGGATCCATTGCMGACAAGATGTTTCTATCCAGCTACAGGATTCATGCTGAGTAAATGTCCCAGAAATTACCCCTGAGTGTGATTTGTTCTCTTCTGMCTGAACTTGGCATATTACCAAAAGCTCAGTCTCTTGCTTCTCAAAAGACGGCAGCTGCACCAAAAGAGAACCTTGAGCATGAATCTTCCTAGCAAAACAAACTTCAGACACATCCCTCTGTTTGACAGCATCTAGATAAAATTCCACTGTGAATAGTATTTTGCTATGTTAGAATTAATTAAATAAGGAATTCACTGCTTCTGACTGGTTAYACAAAAAGATCAGCATTATTCAATCCATATCTTACAGTAAAGATGACTACAGGAAAAAGGCTTTAATTTGCCATAGGTATGGTTGGAAACTGAGACAGTAAAAATTCTGTATATATATGCTCTATAAATGGATATAAATTAATTAAGAACACTTCTGTTATCCTCTTTTCCCTATCACTCTTTTTGCTAACTCATTGTTTAGACAGGTGTCTACAGGCAGATAACTTATGYAGCACCATCCAAACCAACCAAGACACCATGATTTTATATCCTTACCATTAACAGCAAACCACCATTCTAATTAGGTTGCCATAATCATGTTAATTTATCTTTTGAAAGCATTAAAATATATTTTCATGCTGTGGTTCATTATGTAAAATGCAGATTTTCCCCTCCCCAGACTCCTGAATCTTGTTAACAGGAGATACATATTTATATTTTCACTAGTGCTGGTATTTGTAGATCCTGCAGTTAATGCATTTACTTTGTGTCTAAATGATTAATCATATATTTAGTTCTTTTAATCAGAAATGTAGAAAACCACTAAGAGAAAAAAACATTCTGTTACTCAGAATCTTTTGAAAACTTTTTTCCTTTGAAAGCTCAGATTTTTTYATTATTAAGTACATCTTCATTTTGACAGGTCTTTCTGTACATGTAAATCAGCATCATTGAGTGTTGAATTAGATGTTGGAATAAATAGGATACATTTAGTGTCATTATGGGTAATGAGACACCCTTGCAATCAAGCTTGCTTCTTAGCAATGAATGTAATTTCAAGTAATGCTGTAGAGCTACAAAGTGAAGGCCAAAGTCTCTTAAATCAGGATAATTTTATACTTTTTCCAGGATTGTCTTTTAAGTTACTGGGCTTTAATATCCTGTGTTTTGTTTTACTCTTGTTGTTTAGAGAATGYAGRCAGGCGTGTGTGTGATCATACACACAAAGGATARACAGYAACATTTCCCTCTCTCTCAAGTCCTTCCTCTTCCATATGCAATGTGGTTGATATGAATATAATATTGTATATGGTATAATATCCAGTATAAGCAACACATGATTTGAAATGTTTCTCCTTAGAGCAGGTACTAACAAAAAGATAAGAGAAGCAAAACTGGTGAGCATTAATTGTCGTGGCTGTCTCTTCTTCATGTGTTGGTCTGTTGACCTTGACACACATGCTGTCACAACAGTGACATGCTGGTGGCTCTGCTAACCCAAAAGGGACAAAAAGTCTGCATTGTGTGTGGGTGTTGCTGCACTAGGTAACCACAGTGAAGAGACTCAAACTCCTTTATCTGCAGAATTGAGGTTACCTGTGCTTGTCCTGTATCCCAAGGGTGAAACCCAGGGCCATGGGATTTGTTAAGCAACATTTGAATATTTTTCTTTCTTTTTAAACAGGTCTGAAATGGATATACTCTCTGCTAGCTCTGAAGGCATTCTTATTGGATATTGCCCACAGCAAGATGCTCTGGATGAACTTTTAACAGGTTGGGAGCATCTTTATTATTACTGCACACTGCGTGGAATTCCAAAGCAGAATATCCATAAGGTAACTTTTCAAAATAGATTTGTAGAGGGAGATATTGCCAGGCTGGACTCTGGGGCTTATATAGCACCTTTTAAACTTTTAGAAACTATCTAATATTTAATCTTGACAGCTTTAGTAATAAGGGTTTTCATTACCATAATTTTATTTAAATAATGTGGATTTTTTTCTGTCTGTTATGCCAGTTCAAAACACAATTACATCACTGCAGATAGTAAAACAACATTATTGTCAGTGAAATCTTGGGCGCAAAAACCCTAAAAGTAATTAAATTTATGAATGGTTCAATGCCTTCACTATARCACAAAAAGAACTATGAGAGCACACCACGTTTGGAGTCTTGTACCTCTGAAAAACTCTTTTCTTTGGGGAYACAATTTAACTTAGAAGGAACTAAAAACTGTTGTTTTTAGTGATTCTGTGTAAATRAATGAAACATCTGGGTGCTGGGAGAGGAGCTTTCAGCACTCTGCTGCTTTAAACTTCACAAGATGGGAGCAGTCTCTTGTATGTTCCAGCTGCCACACAAAGCTTGGAGTTGTCCAAGGAGAACAGGCCAAAGAAAATGCTTTGAGATTTTACTAGCATAGAAGTTGACAATATCTGGGAGTATCACTGGGAGCTCTTGGATTTACAGATACAGGTGTAGCTGTACTGATCAGCAGACTGAGCTCTTTTTTCTGTAATGRGGCAACCAGTCAGCCAATACAACAAAATATTATGACACTGATACAGTGTAAATTGTGGGGGGTTTTCTGTATCAGCAGATGGAAGTTTACAGTTTGACCTAACTTGGCTGCTCAGTCTTTTCTGCTTAATKGCATTGCTGTTAACATGAGAAAACTGTAGTGTGATATGAAATTGGTATCTGTCAATTCCTGCTGTATAGATTGGTCCCAAGCAGTAGCTATTCTTCTAGCACTGCCCTCGTAACCTCCAGAACACTGCCTGTTGTTTTYCTTTCATTTTTCCAGAAGCAAAACTGCATGAACTGAAATATCATTCGTGTTTTTTGTTTTTAGTTTTTTTTTTTCTTCTTTTCTCCCTACTACCCAGCATTTTTCTGGCTGTTGCCTCGGGRTCTAATAAGTGGTTTGCAATCAGTTCCTGTATGTGAGACGGCTGCTTTCTGGTTTCTGTAGCCTGTTTTCTTTTTTCCTCAGCAGATATGTGCTATTTCAGAAAAAAGTATGATTCCTGTAAGAGACATTGAGTATTCAGGACAGGCAAYATTTTGAATTTTTACTGTCTTAAGCTGATCATTTGGGTATTTCTGGATGAAAGCCTGGGGAAAAGAACWGATTCTTGCAAGTCTTTGCCCCKTGTCTCGGGCAGTATCCATTGTCCAGATCAAAGCCTGGACTATTGCCTGTTTTAACAACATGTTACTTGCGGACTGCTCAGAAGTTATACAATACTTTGATTGATTATTTACCCTTCATAACTTATTGATGTGAATTTTTACTTCAGACTTCCAGAAGAGTACTGAAAACTTGTATATATTTCTCTTAATCCGAAAGAAATATATTAAGAGATGGTTGTAATTGCACTAAAGCCCTCAGCTACAATTACCTGTTTTCTCCATGAAGTGACAGTTCCTCCACAGTGGTTAGAAAAGAGCTCCTCTAGTGATATGGTATGTCACATACGTGTCCCTCTTCAAAGTGATGAAAATCATTCATTTAGATAGGAGTTAAGTGAGAAAAGAACTGAGAAAAGATAAATGTTAAAGTTCCTGGACCTCAGATGATCTAGGCTTAGACTATTTTTAATAGTCTAATAAGGCCTTCTGTGCCTTATCATCTCATTTGTAAAAGAGAGAGCATTCTTCCTTTYAGTTGTCTTAATTTTTGTCTGCATAGACAAAATTTAGGCTTGCAACCAAGGCATCAAAGGGCTCTTGCAAATAATATTTAACTGTTCTGGTTTGCTTCCTTCAAAAACTGAAATGCAGCTATCTCAGAGGAAAACAAATGTTTTTGTCAGTGGGCCCTTCTGACTGTGTGGCACTGCTGTCAAGCATTCACCAGCTGCTGTGYTTCAACTCAGAAATGGCTGGTGCCTGGAGAAAGTGAGCGTTCTGTCTGCCTACAAAGAAAATAAGGCTTTGGAATGCTTTAGAGGAGCAGCTGTATGGAAATATAAGCTGCTATTTTCTCATCATACCCTCCTGCCTCTGATACAGCACTCCAAGCCTGCCTCTGAATATTTACCAGTGACTAATTACACTGATATGCACAGACACATATATTCTGGAGACTACCTTGGTTTGAAAAGGAAAGAAACACCAAAGAAATTGGTGACCAAGCTGGTGACTTACAGGTTGCRTTGCTGCTGAAGTTGTCTGTTGAAGCACTGACTTCAAGGACCAAATCCTTTGCTAGACAGATTGATCAACAGCAGGAGTTAAGTGCCTGACATAAAGTTGAGTGCACTTAATGTTCCAAAACAGTAATTAAATGAATGGGAAAGGAGGAGAGAAATGGGTCATTTACTATCAATGTTAAGCTTCACATGTAATGTGAAGTTTTGTTATACTTCACAAATTTGCTCTGAAAATTTCTTTTCATTCAAAATTGGAAAAATTAGAGTAAAGCTGTTATGTTATTTAGAAGGATACTGATTAAGCATAGCACTTTAATTTTTATTTTTATTTCTTTAATATATCAACTTCCTAGATCTCAATTTGTTCCAAAACACAGCACTCAGGTTGTTAAAAAATTAAAATTATTAGCACAGCATCAAATGGSATTCCTCATTAGCAGTAAACCTTCTGTTGCAAATCTCAAAAGAAGCTTTATCAGGTATTCTGAGGTAACTTTTTGKAATGTCAGTATGCTTTCTCTTTTCATTAACTCCCCAGGAAGATTTTGCTCTCATTCTAGAATCTCAATTACTTCCTTACATGTTATATTCTATAACATAAGTTATAATTTCCATCTATAAGTGATGGAAATGGTGATCTKTAAATTAATTCATTCTTTGTATGATTACTTTATTTTGGACCCCATGTAGAATTAGTGTGTATAGKTTTATGAGGTTTTGGGATAAAAAATATTGTTCCCCAGAAACTTGACCATGGATATACACTTTACAAATCTAAGAAATCTAATAATTCTAAGTTGACTTGAAAGCCAAATAAAGACTGCTTTGTGTGGAATCAACGAATGATTGCTATTTAGGCTGTTTAAACTGCACTATATCAACTCACTGAGAACCTGACACTTTGAAATACTGCTCTGGACATTTTAAAGTTATTTTTCATATAGCTCTAGAATTTAATCCATGTTTATTATCATTTGTACTGGGTATGATACACATTTTCAATATTGGCTCAGATTTGCTKTACAAGGATTTGTTTAAATAAATAGCAAGAAGTTATGAATTTTATTTATTGTGCAGCAATTATGGAAACTAATACACTGATGGATACAGCCTTTCAAGTCAAGCTAGAAACACTATGATGTTTCTAGTCTTTTAATAGATTGAGTCTTCMCAAACTCCAAGTTTTTCTGGAAGACACACAGACTGGAAGTCCTTAACACCACTTAATTTTTTACTTGAATATTAGAGGWAATTTTTAAAGGCAGTGAAAAGCCATAGGCGTTAGTGGTTACACAATTACTGCTTTTCAGTGGAATGGATGTACCTCTTAGTTCCTTGGTGGATGGAAGAGACCATGCCTGTTTTGACCTTTATTCCCACAGATATTGGCATCTGTGCAAAAAGTTCTTATAGCCTCTTCTGGAATCAATCTTGCCTTTAGGAACTCCACAAAGTATCTGGGGATTTATTTAGATGCTACAGATTGAAGGCTCATTCCAATGTCTGTTCTAAAGCTAGGGGGACTAGCCCAAATTAATTTTGGGGAAAAACCTTGGCTAAATATATTAATATTGATGAGAAAAAAAAGTAAATAGTTTTAAGAAATATTGGAAAATAGGAAAGTAGCTAGTTGATAGATGTGAGGTCTCTTACCATTTTTACTGCTGGTGTGGGGAGGAAGGAAGGAAAAAGTTTAARTACGTTATTACAGCCATGAATAGAGAACAAATATTTTCAAGTGTGTTTACAATGTACACATTTGCATATAACTCTGTAGCTTTTGATTTGGCCTCAATGTTGCCAACTTGCTAAATACATTGTATTTCCTCACTCCTTGCYGGTGAAGGTCATTGTGACATTATTCAAATAGAGCATCATGGTGAATCTGACAGGAGGGAGAGAAGGTGCTTGTGTATGTATCTCACWTTCACTACTTAGAACTGTCATTCTCTGGTATAAACGTGTGTATCTGTCTCTGAAGATTGATTATATGCTCAATTCTGACTTTTGTTTAAAATAGTTTAAGAGGACTTCTTGTATTTATTTCACATATACTATGATGCAAACCACTGGGTATAGAGACAAATGAAGATATGAGGATATAATTCAGGCTCCTCTACAAAATAACCAATATRTAATATATACCTARTATGTAATATTTGTAATTACATTCRAATTACTGTTTTGTTGTTGCTTAGGTRTTATTGATAAAGCTGAAACATCACTGGAAATCTTATCATGTGCATTAAAGAAAAAAGTCTTGGGGTCATATCTTGAAAGAAGATTGAGCTCTATATTCTTGCATTTGCCGAATGCAAGTAGTTGTAGTCTACAGTGCTCTTTTGAAATGTGAAAGTTGAGGAAGTAGCAGCAATAGGAGACTCTTAGGTGCAACTGGGAAATATTTMRGARTAAGAAAGTTGGGCCYYCCTTCTGCYTTTATGTTGCTGATGTGATWCAGCTTCAAATCAGTTCTACTTTGWTATGTTTTGYACCAAWGGAGTGTMTCTAGGTGTCAGGCCASATTGWGTTGTGCACTGTGATGATCTGCAAGGTTTATGTAGGAAGCTCTMCACATTTAAAGCAGCAGCAAAGYRGGTATTATGAAATTATTCCCACCCCTCTCCTTTTACCTATTTAGCTTTTAAACTTTTTTTTTGAAAAATGTCAGTAGCAGGATGCTTCCCAGGCTTTATCTCCTTTTATGAAACAGGAGATTGTGYAGTCATGCTGAATGCTTAGAGCACACACCAGAGAGAGGAGAATTCTATGTGAGGAATTATAAATCTTGCAAAGTAAGTTCTTTTTAATGTTGCTCCCCAGAAAGATCTTTATGTTCATACCTGTCATGATTGAGTCTCCTTGGAGGTTACTGACTACAGGAAGACCCATTTAACTTGAATGGTTACTTTCTTTCTCTGGCACTGTTCCTTGACCTTCTAAATTTTTCCCTATGCAGCATTCATTGTCACTTTAAAAAAAAGGCATTCTGCTGACTTTAGATGATACTTCAAAGCCATCTTAAAAAGAGTGGTTSTAGTCATAGTAAAGGCTAGTTTTGACTACATTTCAGCTGTGATGCAGAGTCCTCTCGATTATTTTTTAATAACTCTTGAAGATTATTGCAGTTTAAAATGTATATTTGGTGTAAATATGGGATTGCATTTTTTTTTCGCTTTTTGGTCTTAAATCCTTATGAGCTTTTCTGTGTAATTTGTGTGATTTTTGGTGTCTATGTAGGAAGATAATCCTTTAGTCACTAACATTTATGCATCCCCAGTGGTAGCAGTCAAGTCAGTTTTGTAGACAGGATAAGCTGTCTACCATATTCTTTAGAGGACTTCACTTTGTGTGTTGCCTTGGTATATAATAAGACTTATATTTGGAAGTGAAAAAACCCACATATCAAAACAAAGCTCAGCTACCTTATTTTAGAATATAGCTTAGGTRATTAACCATTTTTAAACCCACAGCTATAACCTCTAATAGGAAGTAAATTACTGTGAACTAACTTTGATTTAGCAAAAGCCTTGGACTTTTCAATATAACACTACCTGTAGCTAGTTTAACAGCTGCTATGTTTTTTTTTATAAACCTCTCTGCATCTAATGTAGACAGAGCAATATTTCTGTGGGTTTTGTATGAGARCATGCAGTGCTGTCAGGTTATATGTACATCCAGGTATACCCCAAACACAGTGACTATCTATACCAGTCCAAGGATCATCTCAAGAGTATTGTAGATTTTCACCTCTGCAGCATTGTTTCTTCTCTACAGAAACTTGCTCTCAGAGATACTTTTATCACTTGAAAATCTTGCTAAAATGGTCATGAATATCTTGATCATTTCCAAAGGTGTTTGCATTAAACTCTCCTATGGAAAGTATTATTATGCTTGTGGCAGTTTGTCTATGATAGATAGTGACTATTAATTCACAATATTGTTTATTGATTTTTTTTTTCTGTTGGACTTTCAAATTAATTGGAGACTGTCCATCTGATATGATTAGGCCCTCAAGTYCCTCCTTGCTTTTCACTGAAGGTAATGTAGAGGAAGAAAAAAGAATGAGCCATACTGCTGGCGGTGCTCTTGCAGTTGGGCAATAAGAGCACCATCCTTGTTTTACAAGATTCTTCCAGCTGTCCTACATACATGTAGAAGACACACTTGCTCTGTTACTAAGTTGATCACTCCTTGATGACACAGCCCCCCAGGAGCCTATGCCAAACACCTGCTGCTTTGCAGGGTGCATTTGGCAGCCGCAAGTAGAAAAGTTCCTGCTGTGTCCCTCACAGTTTTGAGCAATATGTCCTTGGACAGTCCAGCAGTAGTAGCTGATATAGATGGATTAAGATAACTCCTACATTTATATTCTCTAGCACCAGTATTTTAGGGAGCCTTGCATGTCAGGACTGTCTCTGAGAGGGTAAGGAAGAAAGGCCATAGGGGACAGCATGAGTGTTGTCTCCAGCTGTGCTCACATGCCTTCCCAGCTTGCTCGGATCMTGCATTCTTGTTACACCAATTAAAACCAATCCAGCTAGCATCAACTGAATTCTCTCTGTTATTACAAAGGTTACATTAATTTAACTCTATTACATTTTGTCTTAAAGAAATTCTAAATGCACAACTGTGACTTGCTTTTCTGACATTTTCATCTTTTTTTGTAGCTGATGGGAATTTTTTCACTTGAATTTTCAGTTACTCAGGTATTTAATCAAATAAATAGTGGAGAATAARTTGAAATGAGAGATGTTTTAGATCATTGACCCATGGACACAACCCAAATACAAATGACTGTGCTGAGCAGTGATCAAGCCAGATTTCTAAATGGAAAATCCTTATAATTTTTGAAGTATGAAGAGGCCCCAGAGCAGYTTTTTGTCTGTGTTTAAGATTCAAAAGTAATAATATGCAGCAAGTGTGGATAAACAAGGAAACAACATGTACATTTTCTCTAACATGCATGAACAGAATGTTCTTTCAATCTATGCACAAATGCTACCCTATCTGGCTCATCTTTGCTGGCCTTCAAATTTGCCAACCACAGGTTGCAGAAGACCTTGTTAACCGSTTACACCTCAATGCCCATGCTGACAAACTGGTGAGAACTTACAGTGCTGGCACCAAGAGGAAGCTCTCTACTGCTGTGGCTTTAGTTGGTAAACCCCAAATACTTTTACTGGTGAGTAAAAGTAATGTTATGCATATGAAGAATGGGCTACATTGAATTTTATTGTTTTGCATGTTGCTCTGAAGGAAATCAGGTAGTTTCCTGATCAGTCAGGGAATAATTGATACACAGATGTACAACTGTCTTTGTTCTGCTACATGAATTACTTTAATTTTATTCTCCAGTGCTCACAAAAATAGAAAGTGAAGTAGTTTTTTTTACCTACTTTTCCTTCTTTGGAGCAATTGGGTGAGCAGAGGAAAAAAAAAACCCTCAACACAAATACAGTTATGGTATTCTGGGGTCCAAATATGTGTTTAATTGACCCATGCTCTTTCAGGATGCATGTAATTCTTGCTAGGTTGTATTTATTTAATAAATATGATAGTTACATTTTGTTGCATTCACAAGTCACACAATCAAGTAATAGATATGACTTATATTAATTTGAATTACTTATCCCAGGTTGTTTTGGTTCTTGCATACTACTGCCCATTTAGGCCTGACACTGGCCACTCCAGTGTAAACAACACCTTTTGTATTGAAGATCAGGGAGCTACAAAGCTTTGTAGCTGCATCATTACGACACCATCTTCTCTTTCATGCCATTGCCTATTGTTTCACTAGAGAACATTGAACATTGCTTTCTTAAAAGTTGGCTGGCAAGAGTTCAGTGGTGCAATAAACCTTTCACAACAGTCGGGGTAGGAAAGCTGCTCTCAGAGTTGAGGGGAAACCAGGGCTTCCAGGAAGAAATTAAGGCTAAGTTGAACCAGATGAAATTGTTGTTCTCTGGGGTTTGTGTTTCAGAAGATTAGACACATTTTGCTGCTTCTAACTGCTTACCATTGTTTCACTTCTAAGCAAAGATATTTTATTTGCATTTTATGCTTTAACTGACCCTGGTTCAGCTAGTAAAAGGAGGAGATTATCTTAAATCAGTGTTTTCTCCTGATCTTAGGAAATGCTCCGACTGGTTTTGAATGTCTTTATGACAGTGTACYACTGCAAGTACCCATTTCAGCCTACTTGCTGGAGGGCATACACTGTTGCATATAGAATGAAAAGAGGAAAGAAAGCTATCTAAACATGGCATATTCTTTAAAACATTTGTTGTCTTTAGAAAACTAGCAGATTTTAAAGGAGTTTTTCAGTATTTTAAAAGAAGATTTTTCCTTATTATTTTGTCTGAAGGCAAAGACACCAATACAAACTTCTGAATCTGCTTGTAAATTACATCCAGGATCATAGCTATTAATTTGAGCAGTATTGTGGGTTGCTTTATGTTTATTACCTTTTTTTGTTTTCTTTGGTAGCAATCCACAGATAATGGGAGACTGAACTGAATTTTTTAACCTCTGACATTGGTAGTGAGGCATTAACATTAGCTTCAAAGTGCATGTTTTTTTTGCTTTGTTTCTTGAAAACTTTGCTTCCAGAAAAAAAAWATCCATCAGCTTGGATTCCTTGATGAAAATACTCTGGCCAAAGCCATACCTGTCTAACAGGTGCTGACACTCCCTGTGGAATTCCACTGAATAAAAAGCAACTGGAAGAGTTTATTTCTTCCTCATTTTTTAGTACTGAGACTGTATTTGTCAATCAAACATAATTCTTTTTGTTTCCACGAGTAGATGAAGTAAAAATTTTCCAGTGAGGAAAAGAGGAACAGATAAAAATGGGAAATGTAGATTTTGTAGCAGCGTGTCTTTCTCCATGAAAGACACCTGAGTGGGAAATGGGTCTGCCAGTTGATTTGCACTGAGTTATGTTACTTAATCCTGTGAATTCTCTCCATTGTGGGTGAAAATTCCTCTTAAAAGGGCTGTAGGAATAACTGGTATAGGATGTCAAATCCAAACATCTTATCAAACACCTGGATATAGGATGGGCAGTATAGACATCTGGGAACTATAGGACTCCTCCAGTTGTCTGTGCTCATGACAGATGTGTATGCAGATCAGAAATAGTCMCCAAAYCCTTCCAGAAAGTGAGAAAAATCAYTTGCAAGTCTCTCTTATCAAAAAGAGTACATATATATATATAATTAAATTGATATAATAAATACTCATAACTATATACATAAATTAAAATTGCATATATTATAAATATTTATAGATACAAATATATTACATTTAAATATTGTTTATGCATATATACTTTACTAAAGTGCTTTCCATAGATTTAGACATTAAACTATATGTGTTAARGCAAAACATTGATCAGGGTGTCACWTAARTGACCCTCTGAAAATGTGACATTTAAAGAGGCAAATATATGATTTCATAGTGAATTGTGTTAATTCTTCATGCTGGGCAGAACCTGTGGTATGTTTTTTCCATGCTGCTGTGTCATTTTCATTTTTTCCTGTAGGACGAGCCCAGCTCTGGGATGGATCCCTGCTCTAAACGCTACCTTTGGAAAGCTATCCTGAAGGAAGTTCAGGATGGCTGTGCAGCTGTGCTGACATCCCACAGGTAAGACTCTCATCCCAGCAGCCAGTTTAGTCCTGTGCTGCAGAGTATATTCTGAAGACATGTTCACTCTGCTGTGAAACACAGATTAAGTCTTGAAATTTTGTGGTAATCTGTTCCTATCCATGAAGAAGGAACCTCTTTAAATCCCAAATAATTTTCATGTTTAATTTTTAAAGAATAGACTGTTGCTCAAGGGGCTGCAGGCACGGCAAAGGTGATGTAATTGATTCTTCTTTTTCCATGCTTTTTTTACTCAGTGTTGTAGTGTCTCTTCTTGCTTGGAACATCATGTTATRTTTTTGTATCTGGGTACCTTAAAAATCCTTACAAAGGGAGKTGTGAGTGAAAAACCTGATTTTATTAAGMTTCYGCTTTGCATCAGTGTATGAAAAGAGTAAGCTATGGCATCCTGAGGATGGATGCATCAGCTATTCTGTTATGCATTACTAGAAATGGTAGGAGAGACCCCCGTCCTCTTAGAAGAGTCCAWCTACATTAAATATCTTGTCAGTTCTCTGATATGGTCACTGGTATATTGGTTTMATGGAGGAAACATCAGTACTGTTTTGTAACATCTATAGTGAAATGAAATAAATGTTCCCTTATGTAATGCATATGGTATGTATAATTATACATAAAATGTCTTTAAATAAGGGACAGATCATGAAAACATGTCCAGAGAAGACAAAATTCAAAAATCAAAACAGCAATGAAACATTTGGCCAAGTGAGATTTGAAATATAGATGAATTAATAAAAGAATGTGGCCAAACTCCATCCAATATTTTCTATTTTCAGGGTTTTTTAGATATTCTTAAAATGTATTTCTTGTCCCAACCCATTATTTCTCCAAAAAGTTTCTAGTGTTTTATTTATGGAAGCTGAATTCTGAAAAACATGTAGCTGCGTTTGATGGCCAAGTGCTTACCAGCACACTCCTTTAGGGAACATGGTTATGAAAAAATGTGTTTTGACTTTTCAGTCCAGATTAAGAACCTTTAGTTGTCAAACACCAGCTAAATAGAGGAGACCTGTGATCTCATAACTAATATGATGTAAACAAACAAACAAACAAAATCCATCAAAACTACACATTCCGTTCTACATATTATTGACTTGAAGCAGAAAATAAGTACAGTGATACTGTTCATGTTGTTGTGCCAGGCTGAAGAAAGGAGAAATTATTTTATACTATTTATACTATTTTCTGAAGGCCAYTGGGGCTTTGAGATTATTTACTTGTATAACTACAGGAATTTCACATACCAAGTGAACTTTCATATATATCAGCAAATACTTGTGTAAGATATAGAGAGGGTTTGCTGTGTAAAAATCAGGTTTTGAGGACTGTTTACCTACTTTTCAGAGACAATGTTTTACTTACATTTCAGAGACAAAACTTCTGTTTTAACTGGGGAGGAGTGAGRCTTTATCAACTGTCGCTAAAYCCCTAAATTTGTGTAATTTTGCCACAGCTGGGGACCATTATGCCAAGGGGGGTATTAGGAGTTACTCAGTGAATTTCCTGATTTGTGGGAAGATGTGTCAGCCCTGTCTCTCTCCCTGTCCCTCTCAGACATAGCAATTTAGCAGTTCCCTCCACAGCCTGCTGTATTATAAAGAAATTGTTCCTGGGGCAGTGCTTAATTGCCAATGTTCTTTCAGTCAAAGCACTTTGATTTGGACTGGCCCATRGCTGAGACACACAGGATAGCTCTTSTTTAGCTGTCTCAGAATGGYTGGGGAGGGCACACAGTGAATTGTAGGAACACCAAACATCTTTGCGTCCTCTCTGAGATGAGGGGTGCATCCTGACTGGTTCCTTATGTCTAAAGTGCTTGTTGGAAAGAGCTGCTCACAAAATTCTGCATAATATGTAGTGTTGCAACCCAYCTGCAATAATTTTTACAAGTCAAAGCAATCCCATGTGGGAGGACCTTGTTTTTTTAATTCAGATGCACTTCCATTTCCTAAATTGTGTTTGTAGCGTTTTGGATCTTCTTCTGTCCTGCAGTCAGGCTGAGGGTAACTTTTTTCCAAGGCCATGTACTATGCAAAAGAAAGGCTGAGCAAGCTTTTCATTCTTTTCCCTTTATCCTTTAGCTCAGCATAATCATGAACAGGTATTAAGGGGAATAACAGAGTTCATGATTCCCTCAGTGGCATTCCCAAGACTGCTTATGAGGCATTTGCCTGTGGTAATGATACCTTTATATTCTGACCAGAATTGTCCAATTAGTAACYGACTRAAAATATAAATGATGGTTTAAGGCTCTCTTTCAGCTGTCATGTGGTAATTACTGTTGGTGTATACTGATTAGGGTTACAACTTGGCTGTTACCTTTTGAAGCCAAAGGTTTTGTGCACCTGTTTTTGCAGTTGTTCAGATTCTTCCACTTTAGGTAAAAACAGTGTTCTCTGTTTTCAAATCTAATTAATTTGTTTTTTTCCCCTCGATTTATTTTGTAGTATGGAAGAATGTGAAGCTCTCTGCACAAGGCTTGCTATTATGGTCAATGGAGCTTTCAAGTGCCTTGGTTCTCCCCAGCACATTAAAAACAGGTATCAACATMAAATCTTCTGCATCTTTATTCAATCTAAGAGCTGGCTAGATGCTTTAGTAGTGCTAAGGCATAAGCACTAATGATGACTAAGAACATATTCTTTTTCCTGCTGTCACTGAAGTTAAAAAAGAGCCACTTAGCAAGCTAAACTGACAGGTGACATTGCTAAAATGCTTTGTAGTCTGCATTGGCAATTGAAAGACACAGATCTCCATCTAAAATGAAGCTCTTATGCACATAACCTAAGGAAYACATTGTGAGAATTCAAYATGGTGATAAAATAAAATTTGGTTCCTTCTGAGGGTTTTTCATAACAGGAAGAAGCATTTTTAACAGGTCAGCAGCCAGTAAGAACATCTATTTTGAACTCTCTCTGCTTCCTACTAATTTTRCTGACAATTGCAGATATTTATGCTGTTTCCTGCGTCCTTTTCCTGGTGAGCATAAGCCTCTTTTCTGTTTGAACTCTGCTCATGAATTAATTTAATACCTATTAATGAGAATGTTTAATTCAGAGGATGTGCTCAAACCACCATAAAGGAAAGAGGATCAGAAGCTGRGGGGAAAGTTGCTGCAACTTATAGCTAGAACATTTGCATTCAGTTGTAAATGTAATTGTTAGGACATGCAGACAGTCAGCTGTGTAAGATGATACAGCTCATTTACAMGCAGCAAAGCTACACTGCTTTGTACTAGCTCAGCACTTAGTTCTCTTAAGTGCAGATGCACTTGACATTGGGAACAAGCTCTACAGAAATGCTTTGGAATTGCTGTCTGCCCTGTATATAAGGCAGAAGTTATGTGCCTCAGATAACYTCTTACCAGCCCTTTTGGCTTTCTGGCCTTCCCTTTGKGTAGAACCGTGCATCCTTGCTTCACAGCTGCGTTAGCAATATGGGCCTGACTCACACTAGCTCTCTCCTTACAAGTTTTTTCATGAAGACAAACTTTTAGTTAGAGATATTACAATCCAGATAGTGAAAGACCATTGATGCTTGCATCTCTCATTCTGATGATTCTGTGTGATTGTAGCCTTCTTTTCATGTTTGCACACCTTTCAGTGCCTATTTGCCTCAATTTCTGGAGGCAGGAGAAGTCAATTGATCTGCAGTAGTTTCTGCTTCTTTCATATCTAGGTCTTTGCCATCCTATCTCTTCCCCAATTTCATAACATAGAATGGCCTGTTATCTCACTGGCTGGAGTAGATTAGTGAGTGTGAAGGCATCCTTTATTTCTTTTCTATGAGAAACAGAGGACAGTGTAGAGGACAGTGAAGATCATGCACAGGTGAAAATGCTTTTTGAAGATGTGTGTCCTCCCATTCAGGAAAGAATAGTATTACTTAGGGATTTCAGTTGAGTTTATAAAGTTAGCTGGGATGAATGTGAGTCTTTCCTTTTTATGTTTCAGATCCTCTGGAGTGAGTACATRTCTCTGTCTTCTCAGCTTGACCTTAAGAGAGCAAAATCAGACAGTTCACAAAGGCTACTTTCCCCTTTATCTTATCAGTGACTTTGTAATTTTTTTGCCTCTTCTGATGTTTCCTTTAGCATCATCATTTCATCTTCCCTCTTATGGAAACAAGACATCAAAAGCATACTCATAAGTATGCACTCTATTCAAATAAGTAAAGCAGTTATTTCTCAATTTGCTGCACTGCCTCTGTGGATAAAGCTCTTTCAGATCACAGCTAGCAAATCATTCCCAGTAACCTGCTGGAAATGTCATCATATTACTTCTTATTGAGATAATCCTAGTACTCTTATCACTATAAAGATAGTCACAGATCAGCCATTCTGGAATCAAGGCTGTATGAGTGTCTCTTTCAAATTCTCTAAAGYAAGGTCATAATAAGAATATTTGGCAGTCGTCTTCATAGCAATTATATTTTTAAAATCACTGTAGCTTTGTAAAAAGCATACATTCTCTATATKAGGAATATTTCATACCATCAGCAGCTTTGTGTTCCATGGCAGTTCTTTATTGTGTGTCCATCAGTGACATTCAYGTGGGAAAATATGTGCATTTGAGATCAGTATTACTGAGACTGTCTACACAAACTGTGTAGCCCAAACTGCATGAAGATTTTTCATTCAAGGCAGGACTAAAATCCCTTTAATTCCTGTCTTATTGATTGATTTGGTCTCCAGATTTTCCACGCTAACTGTTCAGGAATCTACTGAATTTTTTTAAAACTTTAAAACCCTTTATTAASAAAAAAYAGCCWTRAACTTTATCAAAGGATTTAATTAAAATCATGCAGTTTTCTGAATTTTCTCTGACTGCCTGATACATTTTCTTGGCTGGAAAGAACAAAACCACTGTARAGAGCASAGTCTTAAAGTGTCACATACACACAGCTGTTAGAGCTTGCAGAAARGACATTTCYGTGTTTTCTYTGGAAATCTTTTGATGAGTGCTGGGGAGAAGACAAAGACTGTTCCTGTACTCCTGTCATTTTGTTKYTTAGTCTAGCTTCCAAATATCCCTCTAWCACATGCCAATATGATCCTTTATCATAAAATCCAGGCTATCACATGCGTAATATTTCAAGTAATTGTAAGGAGATTTTAAAACATTATAGATTCTGTGCAATTACAGTTCCAAACTTACTTGAAGACAATTTCCTGGTATGCTAGCATGTACCATATGGAGGATTTCTGCATATTCATGAGATGGAGAAGGGGCAGAGAAACGGAATTCAAAGAAATCCATTGAAATTATTAAGTTTTAAATAATTTTTAAATCTTCATTTTCTCACTCTCTGCTCTGCACCTGTGCACATTCTGAAAACCTTCCAGGACTTGAAAGATTATTGAGGGATTCCTTCCTTCCTTCCTTCCTTCCTTCCTTCTTTCCCTTTTTCTTTCATTTCCTATGATTTATTAACCCTATCATTCTCATTGCCATGCAGAGCAAAATACTGTTTCTTCTGAAGTGGTATACCACAAGGATTAGTAAATCTTCACTGCTAATATCTACCTGGAAGGAAGGTTGTTTTCCTCAACATCCACCTCCACTGATATAATCAGTCTTTTCTAAGGTTTCAGTGATTTCCTGCAATTAGTAATGTCTATTATATTTGTCCCATTCACGATCTCACAGTAAAAAACCCACCACCTCTTGCATTTTGTTTAAAAAAMCAAAGGTTCCATGAAGCAATATAAGGAAAGCATAAACAAAACTGAWTTTGTTGCATCTGATTCAATTTAATTACYRATACCCTAAAAATTTGTATTTTTGRATGGTGTTTTTTGTGCTCTGTGTGTGAATGAATCATGCTAGTAATGTACACATTCATATTAACAGGAAAGAATAGTACTAAAGTAAATTAATGGGGTGATAGGTGTAGATTTTAATGGTTTCTTTGTTAGATTTTACAGCTTGTTTTTTAAAAAATAGTTCTTATTTATTAACAGCTCTTGATATCCTTAAGTCTTAAGTTTTCAATTTGTTTCTAAAAATCAAATTGAACAAATCTTTTAAAATCAATAAGTGTCCTGATCTGGCTTTGAAAATTACAGAGAGAGAAATCTGGCCACTCTATGAGTACTTAAACTAAAGAAAACCTTCATACAGCTTTTATTTATTAAAGAATAAATCCAATRCTGTAAGAAATAGAAGCATATTTTGATATTACACATGATTCTATTAGTATGTCTCAATAATTTTTTTCCTCTTCTAAATGAAGGCATGGATACTACTACACATGCTTTCTTCCCTTCTTGTTGAATTCTATCTGTCTTGATGGAAGTCCCCAAAATAGTTTCATTTGTTTATTCTTTAGTGCCATTCCAGCCTGTAGAGTCCAGCTTATGATCACTTTTTTGATAGATATGTGATGAAGGTTTAATGGGTCTTCCTTGGGGCCCTGATCATTTTGCTTCTTCGCTGTGGTGRGAAGTTCAAGGACTCAGCTCTTTCTATCTGGCCACACTTTCAGCCCTTGGCAGATGTGAAAGATCATAATCTTGGACTGACTACAGCTTTGTCAGATGGCAGGACAAAATTCTGCTTTGAAGGATATGGGTGAACTCCAGGAATATGCTAATGTGAAACATAAATGCTTCATAGGGATATAAAAATGATGCTGCTTCTAATGTGTAAGACTTGTTCCATTTTTCCAGCCCTTCTGCAAGCCTGTTAGAAAATGCTCATCCAAAAATGTCTTCTCACTACAAATGTCTGTGTTTGGGTTTCTGCTCCCAGTTGCTGAAACTTGACTGTATTTATATGTGTTTAAACAGATTTAAAGTACCTGCAGATGTTAATCAGCAGAACAGAAAGGGTAAAACTTCTTTAGAAAGGCTTTTTATTGTAGATGACAAATTTATAAACAATATCAAGAAATTTATTAGGTAGAAGAACAAACTGAAGGCCAATTTTCAAAAAGTTAGCATCTTAGTTCTAGATGTAGTTTGTCTGAGATTGATGTGTTAACAGTTGTGCCCATTAAAGCCTAATTTCAGACAGCTCCTGCCAACAGAGTCAATTACTCTAAATTGTGAATGGATTACATTTAAATGCTCTCTTCAGTATCCTCCATTATACTTAATGCTTTTTTTGAAAATTCACAGAAGCATTTTCATGTGAGATACAGCTGGCCAATTCTCTGGGAACAACATTTTGAATATTATCCTTCATTCTAGGGCCATCTGGACACACTTCTCATATCRGAAAAACCCATACCAATTTGTCAGGTGCTGGACATCAAGTCTTTGCTCAAATTTTATYAGCAAGCTATCTGATTAAATTACCCAACAATTAATTCATTTGCTATAGCTGGGTTAGAATGCAAAATATGTTGGAAGACTATTTATACTTTACCTTTTTTTTAAAAGATTGAGAATATTTTGTAACTTTCCTCCAACTAACACATGTAGATTTTTTAAATGGCAAAGAGGATTAAAATTAAGGTTCTCATCAATATTTCAGCCTTTGGTGGACCCAGTGTTATTAATTGACATACTAGCAATAAGTTTCTTACAGGGTATAAAATAGAAAAATTAATATWATTTTCAGTTTTCTYGACCAAAAAAAGATTTCCTCTTGTTCATGAAAAATGTATTAAGGCAGTGGATATGYAATCATGTAATACAGCTATTAGTTTATCTCTCCAGAGGAAGGTTTGAAGAAAAGAGKTCTTAAAACTTAAAAAACACACAGATTGAGAGTTCAGAAATAAACAATATCTTTTGACTCTCCTAAAACTTTGTGCAATRTTTATTCAACCCTACTGTGCATGTACATTAGAATACTTTTATCCTTGCTCATTTTATAATATGTTTTCCACAGGATACTGCATTTTATTTCTGAATAAATCATTAAGTCAGCAGCAGCTAATTAGTATTTCATATTCTCCTCTTTCCCTAGTTTGTGTTTTACTAGGAGTTTTTCAAACCTGTCCTTAAATACAGAATTATCAGCATTTATTGGATCAGGGCTTCTCAAACATCAACATTTTGTTTTCTACAACACGTCTGGGAAACTTGATTTGAAATAATTATTCCCAGATAATAGAGGAATAGCCAGATTGGTGCTATAGTTAAAAGGGTTTGTGTAGTCCATCTGAGCAGTTTATTACTAAATATTTTACATTTACTCAACGTTGTATTCAAAACAAAACTCCTGTTAACTTCAGSTGGAGCTGTGGGTGTTCCAGAAGGCACTGTGAATTCCTCCTGCCAGCTGGAGCCCTTTGTCTCCAGGTGGTCCCTTAACAAGACAGGAAAGCAGTAAGGAAAGATGTGGTTTAAGTGAGTTACCAMAAACCACAAAGGTGTATGAGGATGAGAGGGTAAGATTTGGTTCCCTAGGGAGTTCCAGAAAGGTGAAGCACTTTCTTYCCTTTTTCTTCCCTTTTCTCATCAATCTGTTGTCTTATTTGCAACATTTTCTAGGCACTGCAGCAAATRCAGTCACTTGTCTGAGCAGGTWCATCCAATGTATCTTGTAAGGGATTTCATGACAAGGTGCTATGTGATGATGCAATTGAAATTTATTACATRAAACAAATATAACTGTGGTTTAAATTTTAATTTTACATCTTGTCTCYGTTAAACACTTTTTAGCTTGAGATTTGACCTTGGGGCATTGATAAGGTCTTTTAGTAGATACTTTAGTGTGTAATATCATGGTTATGATRTTATTAGAAAACAATACATGCAACCCCAGTTATGGCAACACAATGATAATGTTACTTACTCCTGCCTTTTCACTGTTGAGCGCCAGAAGGTACTTTGAGGAAACAGTTTGGGTTCTTCATAGGCTGTGCCATCAGCYTTACACAGGATTACAGCACTGCTGCTTCTGTTTCTCTGGGAATAAAATATATAAATAATACAAGAATTAAAAATCCCTGRTACTTGCCAGTATGTGCAGATAAACAAATATGGAGAGATTTTGTGTGTRCACATATATAAACAAATAACAAGATTTTTTGAGGGTTTCACCACAGATTTGGAAATYACACCTAAGAATTTACAAGCACACAGAGAGCAAGACAAAGTTGTACCCTGCACTGCTCATAATCGGGGACTGCCACTGTTATGACAATTATTGAACACAGAAGTTACCTTTAGATGGTTTGATATGAAAGCCCGAGTGTGTGTGAATAAACAGTGCATGTACAATATACCTGAACTAGTGTTAGTCATAATTTTATTAACTCTTTTCATGTTTCTATTGTTGGAAACCCTGGAAAAATCATGATTACTTAAAARGTGAGGAAACAAACTCTATGAATARTACATGGAAGAGMGATTTTATMRTTTAAGTCTGTTTGTTTGCATCTAATCAAGTTTATCTGTCCAACAATGCTGAGGTTCTGAATAAATGCAGAAGAAAATCCCATTTTACAAGTGACAAGGTATCTCCATTTTTTTTTAGCATTTTTTTAAAAAAATACACATATTTAAGAATTAATTACCTTTTTTACTTCCTTGGTATTAACTCCGCCTGGTTTTTTAATAGATGAAATAATTAAATACATTGTGTGATTTAAAATTATCTTAAACTGTGATGAATTTGGCTTAATAAATTTATTTCTATTTTGTTTTCTTTTTTTGCCAGTGTTTTTCAAAGTGTTTTGTTTTTGATGTTTTTCAAGATTTGTTCTGTTAGTAAATTCTACTTGTGACTAAAGCTGTGAGAGGAGTGACCTGGATGTGTATCCCACGTTTCAGCAATTATACTGGTGTAACTCAGTTATCTTGTCTAGATGAGGCCTATTTTAGCTGAAACGATTCCATGATTCTATTCACTTAGGGAAAGTAGAACCATATCTGCCTGCAAATGAATATAAACAAAAAGCAGGAGGATAAACAGCACAGTAGAAGATTATTCCCTCTCTTTGATTTATGGCATATATTCTAAAAGATGMAGTTCCTTGCAGACATTAAGTGCTAATGTTCTCTTTACTATTTTTATTTTTTTATCCAATTATGTCATTTTGAAGCAATCCTTTGATCAAAGTAGTGCATACATGAAGTATGCACATTATATTTCCATCAGTAAACTTTCTGTGAGCCATAATTTTTTGATGTATATACATATATATAAATATAGCACAACATTCTCCTGGAAATGTGCTCTTTGATTAGTGGGGAAAAAAARCATATGGGTGATTAGATGCTTTTCTTATTCCTCAAAGTTTAGGAAATGGATCCATGTTCTTCATTTCCTGAGGTTACATTCTGCAAATTTTACTGGGGAGAAGAGTTGGTAAATAGGCTTTGGGAAGCATATGATTTGATTTATTTTGGACCTGCTGTAACTCTAACAGTGGTTTCAAAGTTTGATTTTTTTCATTTTAGACAAGCAAACTCTGAAGGCTTTTAAATAAAAACTCAGATTTTCTTTTTTTTTAAGCAAATGAAAGATAGCTRATAGTGTACCTTCTTTTTCACCCTTCACATAAAATAGGTTTTCATGGGTCAAGCTTAAGAAAACCTGTTGGGTTAATTCCTTCAGGGAATCCTTGTGACCAAATGCAGGCTCAGCTATGCCTTGTTTCAACAAGGACTCTTGTCCCCATTCAAACCACTGAACCTCCAAGGAATGGGCAGAAGGGAACATTAAGAAGCTACTCTGCCCCAAGTGGCAGCTCCTCTCACTGATATTCATGAGAATTTTCAACCTTTGGGCCCCTAAATCCACTTACATTACCACTGCAAAGTTAAAAGAAGACCAAGAAAGCATCCAGGGGACTTCCTCATCAGTATAGATTTGGTCACATTTTATTTCAATGTGTGACTGGAGCTTGTGTAGGCACATATCTGAAGTTGATTTACATTAACTGCTCTTGTACTGCTGGCAATGTGGCTGTGGGGCTGCAAAACTCTCTAAAAACTGAGGAACCATTTGGGTGATTTGCCCAGGCTGACCTCATCTTGGTGATATTTATACCAAAAGAAGCCTGAGGTCAGATCAAACACCTGCTAACACAGTATTCTCGCTCTGAAAGAGATCAAGAGGGAAAAGTACAGGAACAAGATAAGCACAGGCAGCTACTTTACCACATTACTCMACCACCTTCAGCAGTTTATTTTTTAGAGGCTTCTTAAGTCAAAAGTGATTTTAGAGAATTCCCACCATGAGTTTTTCTGGTCTCTTACTCAACTCAAATCAAGTTCTGACATTTAGCACATCCCATGAGTTGYAAAGTTTCTCTACATAGAGTAATGAAGATTATTTCATCTTACTGACTTGGCATTTATTTTCCTATAACTTAACTCTATGTCCCTGCTCTTGCATGAGAAACATATGAGTGAATAATTATTTTTTATTTTAATTGCTTAGTCATGATTCTGGGYTCCCTAAAAATATCTTTTGACCACCTCCTCATTTTTCTTTCACGATGAAAAGTTCTAACCTATTTAGTAATTCCTGGTATGGAAACATTTCCATTCCTTGCTACCTTTTTATCTAAGTGTTCCTTTTGCTCCCTTGTTATCTAAGTGTTCAGATACCTAGAGGATCTATGTAATTTAAAARTGTGGAGTGCTTCTTGTTCTTGCTAAGCCCCTGCTTCTGCGGCTGATGCTGTTGTTAAACAGTCAAGGTAATTAGTTTACAGTCAAATTGGGAATTTATATTTTAACTTCAGTCTCATGTTGGCATTTTAACAGAAAAARCACTCAATAAATTATACTCCCAGAGCCACTAATGAGTTAAAAGTCAAGCAYGAATTGCAGTTAGACTGAGGAGGAAGAGGAAGGATAGAGAGAAGAAAAATATTTAATTTTGCCAGAATCTGTGGTTTTGTGTGTTTTTTTATACAAAAATAGAAATGGGAGTGTTGTTAAAGTAACATGGCAGTGCACAATATGTTCACTGTTGAATAGCTTTGAAGAAATGAAGATTCTTGTGCAGCAGATGGCTGCTGAATGGGTCTGCTGGCTCAACTTAGACCATTCTAATTATAATATCTTCTTCTTTAGGTCTTGAACTATCAGGTGCTAAAGGTTTGATCCTATCAGTGCTAATCAAACCAGATTGTTGTTTTCTCTGTAATTCCACTTTGGGTTTCTGAATTAATTAAATTGTCTGAATCAGAGAGGAAAACAGAGTGATCAAAACGGTCAACTCWGTTTCCATTGCCTCAGTGCACTGCYGAAAGCAGCTTGCTGATTATAGCAGGGGGAAATGTTTATTGCTGATCAGCTTACTCTATATGGGGAGCTCTTGTACTAAAATGAAGTATAAAATCAAGGTATAGAAGCATCATAACTCGACTAGCCTAAAGAAGAACATCTTTTAAAGCTTTTTATTGGTGCCMTGCTGGTGCTTATGCCATTCACAATTTAGAACTAAACCAAAGTTTCACAGACTCCTCTGTCTTTGCTAATCAGAATTTTGATTCATTTTTTTTGGAAACTTCATTGCATACAGCAATTTCATTTTATGAGACTGTTGAATGTCTCATAAAACCCAGCATTTTTCAAACTGTAATTCAATGGTCGTTGTTTAGAAAYGCCAAAAAACTGATCAGAATCAATGATCTCTTGTAAAATGTTGCCTCAGGTTAGCTGTCAACTAAATTGAATACCCTTGTAAACTATATCCATCTTTACAACTTTTTTTATTGTCACATGTATTTTTTTCAGGGATGATGCTATGCATTTAAAACATTTAATTAGAGATCTATTTAAAACTTAGTAAATCATTGCAAAGCAMATCTGCCAGACACTGCTTTGGATTCCACCTAATTCTGGATCTCCTTGATGAATCAGCACTGTTTGTCTGTCAGGCTACACCCTCCAGTAAATATTTAGTACCCTACTGTCTGGACTCAATAGAATTTAGTTCAAGAACCATCCTTCAGGAACCTACAGACAGGACACTGCATCAGGATGTTTCTTACTCCATTTAAAGTAGTTCAGTGGTTGCATTTGACTACAATAAAAAATAAACAAACCAAGGAAATAAACCAAACCAAAGAAAAAACCCAGCAACAAGACAAAACAAAAYAAAAMMAMMAWWAAAAACMAAMCCACAAAAAAGYCCCCCACAARCCAACCAAAGGCTAAAAATCCCTATGTTCATTTATCTATAATGGGGCTTTTCACTTCTATGCAGAAGCTGCCGCTTGGTTATGCTACATAAAAAATTAAGATTTTTGTTTGAGATCCTTGGAAGTTGTATTTTGAATTTGTGTGAAATTCTTAATAGAATGAAATCTTCAGTCTATTTTATTTCATTGTGGAAACTTGCAGTGCTCTTAAATCARTGCAGACTGTTCCTTTATAACAATGGAGTTTCTGACCCGACACAAAAAAAAATTAGACCTCTCACATTGTTATATACTTATAGGTATATTTCACATGGAATATTTTGCTGGGAATCACTCATGCACTGGTTAAACTGGACATCTATCTCAAAATAGTTCTTTCTATTTTTTTTACCTTTTTATTAATAATCTGTAGACATTTTTTTATGTATTGAAATAGGGAAACATTGTAGGATGTGGTGTGAATATCCTCTGCTTTGATGACATGAAAATGTCAGACCCTGAATCATGAGTTGTGCACAGGAAACATGAGAGAAGAGGGTTTGGGCACAAGGGTACATTACAGAGGTGATCACTAGGAGCCAAACCACTGCAATAAAGGATTTGGGCAATGAGTGATTGCCCCACACTGGAGAATGAAGAAAAGGGAGTTATGCTGGAATGAAGGATGTGAGTGGTGGTCAGTGGAAAGATAGAGGAAGTGACAGATTTCTGGGGAGACRTGGGCAGTGCTGCCCAAGCTCCCTGTCCCCCTTTCAGCTCTTCCTTTCCATTAATAACTGGCAACAGCAGTGACAGGGGACAGMTCTACTGATGTGGCTCCTGTTGGTGTTTTTCCTTAGCAATTAACCAAAGTAGAACCCAAAGGAAGAAGGACATGGCTTCCAAGGAGGGAAAGGGCACAGCAGAGTCCCTTTTTTTCCTATGTCACTGCTGAGCTCTGTCTGTGCACCCCACTCTGGGGGACTGGTGCAGCTCAACCTCCATTGATTAAGAATGTGCATAAGAAGATGGCTGTCCTTTCAGTGTTCACTGGTTTATTGCAGCTTTTCCAAATAACCATCAGCASTGAATAAAGCTAATCAAAAATACAGTGTTGGTTAGATTGCCTGTACTTAAATTTTATCACATTTGTGTTGAGAAAGAAAAGTTCATTTCCTAAATTATTCTGAGAGAGATTGCATGGTCATAGAGCAAAAGAAAATTTAACTTTTCCATCTCCCTAAATATCCCTACACTTGCCTTTGCATATCTTTAAAACACCATTGTACTCACACTGCTGAAATCTGCTTTTGAAGGTACAGCTTTGCTAACAGATTTGAAAAATCATGCTACACACCCATTTTTCTCATTAGAAAACTTGAAGGATTTTTTTTCTTTTTCTGTGCATGTGATTGGTACTCCTAGTTTTATACTGACCACTATGTAGCAATTAAARCATAGTTTACTTAACAAAAGTTCAGGTGTATTGAGTAGTGAAACACACTAGTAATTAAAATTAGGCATAACATGTTTATTGTCTCTCTTATTATTAATTTTGAATCTTTTCTACTGAATTCTGTTGTTCAATAGCATTATAATAAAATTACAGTGATAATGCAGTAGGCATGGGTGTTGTTTGATATAATCATAGGAAAATCAATTGAACCAAATGTTCTCMTTTTCTTCATGGTGTCTTCATGGATTTACATTTCTGTGTCTCATTCCCAGGTTTGGAGATGGTTATTCTGTCAAGGTTTGGCTTAGCAAAGAAATAAGTTACGGAAGAATGATTTTGGACTGTCTACAACTGCATTTTCCTGGAACGCAGTTTAAGGTACAGATAAAATTCCWTGTTGTAGCATATGGCAGGATTAATTTGGGGCTGGTGAGAACAGTATGTACATGTTAGGGTATTTACATATTTGGATATATTGATCTTCTTGGAAAAAGTACATATGAACATCCCTTTTATTTTTCCATGAAGCAATTCACAAAAATCGGATTTGTAATGTTGGCATTTAGGCAATTTAAATAAAAAGGCCTTTTCTCTGACTAAAAATTTCCTTTTGCTTTTATTACTGRTAAGTTGAACTCAAGTCTGTGTTCACCTGATGTAGGACTACAGTGTAGTCACTAAGAGTATTTGCTTTGATTRCTTTCTGATAAGGCCCAGAGTTGATAAGTCTCAGCCTTTTCTGAGATTCTTTGATTTAATACAAAGCCTTATGAAAGACCTATAGCAATTACGTTTCAATAAGAACTCTCAAAGGCTTTTACTTTAACTGTGYTTAGGAAAAGAATCATGGAAAGCAATGTTTGTCTCAGTTATCAACCTCTTGGTGTGTATAATTCTGTACTGAGCTCAGACAGCTGTGTRTCTGTATATGCTCAGCCTTTTCCCAGACTGCATCGTAACAGCATTGGGCTGCTAGATTAAAGTTGCCCTAAAGTTTTATATCTTTTATGAGATTAACAAACCAGYACCTCAGAATGTGCACAAAATCTGTGCTCTCAGTATGAGCTGCTCTTTGTGCCTATGAAAGTAGACAAAATGTATTATTTTTTGAAAGCTCATATTTTCCATATTAATCTGCAATAAGAGCCTGTTGAAATTRGATGGATTATAAGTGAATGTAGCTTCATCACCAAGTACATTCACTTTTATCTGTTTTTATAATTTTTGCTTGTTTTCAGGGACAACATCTTAACCTGCTCGAGTACCATGTACCAAGAAGTCAGGGGTGTTTATCAGAGCTCTTCAGAGTCCTAGAGAATCACAAAGCTTTTCTCCAAATCAAACACTACTCCATTAGCCAAACCACATTAGAGCAGGTATTTTATAATTTTCTTTCTTTTCTTCCCAGTCCCCATATTTTTTTCCTTTTYYCCCCTAAACATGCTGTGTATTGTAGTTATGGATGTAGTAGAATATTCTATCTTTTGCTGGGTTACCTGATTGTAYGCAATRTTCCAGCAGTCCCATCCCATCTCAGGTCACATRGTGATTCCATGTCCCACACTGCTTTTACACTAGAGGTGAGCACAGTGAAGGCATAACAGCAAGCCACCTACATGTTGTGTGCACAAACACAATCTGTGCTTAGGTGAATCTGGATCTGTGCAGGACGACAAGGTGGGACTSTGAACCACCACCTCCACAAACCAAAACTGGGGTCTTACCAATGTCTTTGGAAAGGCTGAACTGGTCTCTGTRAATTGTGGTAAATCTTGCACTTTCAGAACATTTTCCTGTGAGAATTTTAAATGCACAAACAGACAAAAGAGACCCGACTGCTATAGACCATGAAATCCTATTGTGAGGAAAAGAACCCATTGATGGCAAGCATGGGATTTTTGGGTGATTGTGATGCATTGCAGCATCTTCATATGCAACTGCTTGTTATTAATTCTGAAAACTGAGAGGCATATCCAGTCAAAATATTTATTTTCTATGATTGATGGTGTGAATTTGCTCCTTTTTCCCATGTGCAAATCATTATTGAAGTATTCTTCTCTGTGCTGGTCTACTAACTACTKGAAAATGATCTATTCACTGACTGACTGCACATACAATAATTTCAGCCTGTTTCCTCAGGCATTGTTCACTCAGGTTTGYTTCCTCTCCATTTTTCATGGTCGTGCATCACCTCAGTCACCTACCACTGCTTCCTCTCCYTGAATGAGTGTCAGTAGTAAACAGGAAAATAGTTCTGCATGGCAACAAACACACTTATAAAGGRCCCCAAGTTTGTTTGCATACAAAGAGGGTTATTTGAATAAAGAGACATTTTTCCCTCTACATGCCCTGCTGTGAAATAGTTGTGTGATTAAAATTGAAGCAAGCCTTTACATAGTAAGATGTGTTTAACATAAACCAAACCAATTCAAGGAGGTACATTAGTTGTAGAATCAGAAGTGTGCTTTCACCTTGAAATATTTGCACCCTCATCTGTAATATTTATTGGCAGAAACAACACACTTAGATTCTTTAGGTATATCATTCAAAGACAATTTAAACCATTTCTTCACATTTACTTGTGCATAAAATGTATTTTTCATATCTCAGTAACTCATTTTACCATAATTTTTATCATTTATCACTCCCTGTCTTAGCTGGAGAGGGGAAGAGATATTGTTTCTAGAGTTAATAAAATGAGTTTTTAGAGGGATTCCCTCAACATGAGTTTTTAATTATTTTGTCAAAAGAGCTAAGAGAGCAGCTAAAAAATACCATCTCATTTATCCCCGAAGTCTGAATTCAAGTACTTTTATTTTGAAAATCCTTTTTTTTTTTATCATGTCTTACAGGTATTCATTAATTTTGCAATGCAACAACAARGAGTCTCACAATCTTCACAAGGTTCCCCTGTTGTTCATCATGATCATCTCCCAGTCTAGGCTCAGAACAGGATGCAGCTTCAACATAATATGTGTGTGGGTTTGCATGGATGTACACAGAAGCTACATGCAATAACTTTTCAACTGTGAACAATTTGTGTACGAGAAACAAACAGTAGAAGCAGAGGTGAATTTCATCTGAAGGCCAGTAGGAATGGTACCAGTTCTTGGTTAAGCAAGAAACTGATTACRTGCAGACCAAAAATCTGCCAAAATTAATGTTTTCTTAATTTAACTGGAATTTTAAAATACAAATGGCCTAATTAGTGCAGAGAAAAAAAAAAAAGCTGATCTGAAATGTCAGCGCATAGTAGATTTTCTTTTTTAGTGGTGGCTCTGCATTTATTTGACTATAATACTTTCTTGCATGCACACTTAATATCTRATTTTTACATGATAAGGCAAGATAAAACAATTGGATGGTATCAATAGCTTGGCTCTCACCCAGTATTTTTATTTTATTACACAAATTGAGAGCCTTTCGATTTCCCTATTAATTCAGCTCTGTATTGTGACAAGCTAAATTAACCTTTTAATTGTATAAAGGATGCACTGTATTCCATAAGGCTTTATGTTAAAAAGGTTATTAGTGTACTAGCCTAGTCTGCCTCCCAGTTATCTTAAGTAAATTTTACAAGTTTTCATAAATCATACTTGACAATTAGCTTTCCCTTAAGCCTGTGGGTTGCTGCTGGAAGTATTCTCAAGTACCTTTTTAATGACCTAGTTTGTTTTTCTCATCTTTTAGTTTCCTTTCTCTTCAACTAGAATGTCAAAATRCTGTTTAATGGGAATGTTAAAGGAAAATAAGAGAAGCATTCAGACTGTGATCAATAAACTTCTCAATAAATATATTATGATGCTAGATACTTCAGACAAGGCCACAATCTTTAGCCTACATTTGTGTAAAATTATTGAACATTTAATGAATAAAAACTCCTTGCATATTGTGCTTGGAGAAAAAAAAAGCATGATTTTTTTTTTTCATTGTAAATGGCTGCCTCATCCAAACCAAGTCTTTGAAGCTCCTGAGAAATTAGATCATGCCACTTTTATTGGACTATATTGTCAAATAACTGAAACTGTCGAACCGGTGACTTAGAAGTTAATTGCTGCAATACCATTTTGGGTGGGCTGTGGCAAGGGAAGTTCACTTTAAGATGGAAGAATTTGATTTTAAATAGCCAGTATTGCAGAGCTGCTGCTCTAATTCTCTGCTGTGCAATGATGAAATATTAAAAAGTATATATTTATATATTTATATATTTGTATTTTAGGCTTTGCAAACTTACTCAGAAGACTGTTTATTGAGGCTTGATTTGTTCATGTTGCTKTGGCCCATTATGCTTTTTTAAAATCAGGAATTCAGGTTGCTTAGCTCTAAAAAGATGAAATTAAGTCCTTTAAAAATAAATAAAACCCTAAAGATTTACAGGCTTTGTCTGCATGTACATATGGGTCAGAGTGAGTGAGCTCATGAAAGTTCTTTATCATTAGAATGGATTGGTATAATATCAGAACTCTGMCAAGCTACTCAGGACCCAAAACATGTAGGAACCATAAAACCCCAACAGCCACCACCCGGGCAGAAATGCCATAGAACAATGGGATGTCCATGTTTGGTGTGAAAACAGTTATCTTAAATTTCTTCATGAGGCTGGGACTGGAAGGTTTCTAAGRCCTCCAAGTAGAACAAATACCAGTCAATTTTACAAAGCAGAGCATGAGAAAAGTAGTGGATATGAAAGAAAAAAGAAGGGAGGTGCAGGAAATTTGGGTAGAAACGGAAATATGCCATCATTGAAGTAACCTGCTTAATTCCAGCATCTCAGGATGGAAGAAACTGTGTTCAAGGAACAGCCTGATGTCTGAGTCATAGTCTGAAACCACTCAACAAAACATTTCTGTAGCTCTTAACTGAAAAAAAAGTAGAAGGGCGGTATGGCAGTCATGTGCACAGGGCTTTTGGCTTTTTTATTTTTGTTGGTATGTCCAAAACTGTGGATGGCTGATATTATGACTGATTGATTTTCTTTGGTTTTCATTTTGTTTTTATAAACTAATAGCTCTGTATCAACCACCACAAGTGCTTAAAAAGATGATTAAATGTACTCCAGGAAATTTAGGGACTTGGGCAAGAAGGTGGCTCCAGTCCTTGCAGTGTAAGGCAGTTGAGCCAAAAGATGTGATTTGTATGAAATTGTGAAAAGAGTGCTTATTCCTGCTGAGGAATAAGGTGTCAGGCAGTTGAATTATTAAAACAATCCTGCAGTTTGCTTCAACCAAGGGAAGCACAAAAGCATGCAAGACTCACTGTGGTGAGACTGAAAAATTGTAGCCTAGCTGAATGCTCAGATAGGGGAGCTTCCTCAAGTCTTGGCAGTGTAACACTAATTAAATGTCACTTTTTTCTGATTAAAATATGAAAGATTATATTAGTTTAATAGATGAATACTGTAAATAAGGTTGCTTCAGACTGATGGTTGAGTAAATTCAGTTAACAGTGTTTTTCTTTTTTTAAATTACTTCATATGCATCTCAGGAGACCCAATTTAATTCAGGCAAGTAGCAAACAATGTCTGTCTACCAATACATTATGGGTAAAGGAGGTCAAAATCTAATTGAGTGCCAGTGTACCAGGTTCTGTCTCAGAGGATATTTTCCCTTTTTTTAGCTTATGACATTCCAAAGGTATGCAAGTTTCAACAAAAGTTTTTTGAAGATTTCTGTTTCATTCATTTATTTATTTATCAAAATAAATCACTAAACTRGGAGTCTGGACAGAAAAGGTCAATTGTACATTAATGATGAAAGAATCCTTGAATTCATAATTCATGAAGAAATATCTGTTAACGCCTCTGGATTTGGAATCAAGCACAGCTGAGGATTTTAAACAATACTTTTCTTGTGTAGCTCTTGTTAGGAAAGTTTCATTGTATTTCAGCTGGAAATTTCTTTGACTTTGAAAGTAAGCCCTTCACCCTGAATGGTAAAATAGAATTAAGCTCAAAATTATAAAATCAACTGAATATCTGAAATATTCAACACTAAAASTGGGAAGATGATAGTCATACTTTTAAGCATCCTACAGCCTAGGTTGAAAGAAGGGCTTTGGCCAACCTTTGAGCAGATTGTTTCAGGCCCTCTTTTAATTTTCATACAGTAATAGAACAATTGACCAAAAATAAACAGTAGGTCTAAACTTTAAATCAAAGTATCACAATTTCTGTGGGGATGGAAGTGTRATAGTATTAATGGACAGGATGGAAAAACTCATAAATTGCCACTTTGAATATGACTGCATATTAAATTTCTGTACAGATTTTTTTCTTCTGGAAAGAAAGAACTTATTTCTGTGGTTTGGTTCAGTCATGACCACAGATGATAAATTTTGCCCAGAGTAATGCAAGATGTATAATATTATTTTCAGCAAAGGGATTGTGTACCTTTTGAGCTTGCTTGTCCTTGTGAAATTTGAATCACTGGGGTCTGAAATCACATAAATTTGGAAGCTGAATCAAACTCTTACTGGAACTGCTCAACTCCTAGATCTGTCTAAAACTAATTTAGGTAAGGATATTGCTTTCCTGGTGTTTTCCTAGTAAGTAGTAAAGCTGACACTTTCTTTGATTCATTTAATATGATCTAATCTTTTTATGTCAGCACTTTCAATTTTTCTTTCTTAAGAATAGGGAGATCAAAGCTTGCAGCAAAAAAGATCTTACTTGAAGTGATTGAGAGCTGACTAGCTCAGACCTATTACAGCTAAAGAGAAAATGTTTCCTGAGTTGTGTATTAGATCTTAACATTACAAGTAAGKCTGATGCTGTTGCAGGTGGGATGGGTGGGCAGCAGGTACAGAGCAGAAATCACAGCTGTTTCATTCTTGCACAGAAAGCACCAATCTGCTGCTATCAACAGGCCAGGTACTGCTGAGTGTTTCAGCAGATGAATTCTCCATGCTGAATAATGATATGGATCACTGAAACAAATCAAAGCATCTTTCTTCTTTATTGAATTTTTCTATCACATTCTAATATTGTTCCAGCAGTGCCTTCATGCTTTTTGCTACATGGAGCTATGTGCTGGGAAAAATTCTGACTCCTTTCACAATGGCCYCGTAAAAGCCATGATCAGAGTCTGYACTGTAGAGGYGTGTGCATATCTTTAGCTTAGACTGATCAAAGCACCAAGCTTCCTATCTGCTTTCTATGATATATAAAGGGAGAAAAAGGAAATGTAATCTATATAAGCAAAAGTCAAAAGGTGATATTTCCATGTGCAACTGATTTACTCCAGCTCTAGAACACCACACATACATAATTTTGCTGTCTCTGCATGCCGTGGGCAATTTAAAGAAGTACCTTGGGATGAACTAGCAGGAAAAGGTAGSATCCTCTAACATGCAGTGGTATAAAGTAAGATCAAACAGGAGTCCTTTCATCCTCTTATTGAGGCAATAAATGCTGGTTAATAGTAAAGTATGTATATAATAGTAAAATAATGCATGCAATTTGAGAAAAGTATCAGAAACACCTTCGTCCTTAGTGTGTGATAAAACAGGGAAATGCAAACTTTATTCCAAGTTTCATTTTTACATCACTCTTAATCCTGCTCTACTTTGCTATATGGAATGACCAGACCCCATATTTCAGTGCTTCCCTCAGACGAAAATAGTTTGAAATGGGATTCAACTTCCACAAAATGTGAGAACATGTGGAGATTTTTTACCTTCAATTTTATTGAGAACTGGTCCTTAAGACTTATATAATTATATCTGAGTGTGTGAGTGAAGGGGCATGTGACATTTATGCTGAATCAAATGGAATGTGCATGTAATGCTCTATCTGAGGAGTTGTAGTCATCTGATACTTTGTAGCTAATGCTAATTGTCTAATAAGAAGAACCTGAAATTGTTTTCRTAGAAGTCTGTTATCATAAATAATTCTGTTAGCAATGTGTGAATACAAAATAGATTGAATCTAGCTAAGAGTATTCTCAGTATGTGAGAAGTAATAATCAAGGTCATAAACAGCATGTTGAAGTGCTGTATTGTTAGGGTTTATTTTYCCTTTCAAAGTTAACTAAGTGATTAGAAGTGGCACTTGTTGGTGGCCAGCTACACTTTGAAAATGCTTATTTATGGCCCAGAGCTGAGGCTGTTTACATGCTGGTCTCTATTAGCAGTCTCTTTTTTTGCTATCTGCATGTTGTAGACAAACTGGAAATTAAATTTAATGCATAAAATTATATTTTGTGATCTTTTCAAGATGTACAATTAAAAATATATTTTCTGGGTGCCCAGCAACTGGGCAAGATAGATGTATAGATCTGTATATAGAATGTTAAGTAACTTTTGAAARTAGTCTTTGCAGATATGTTTGAGAAATTGAGTTTTTCTTTGCATATACTACATAAGTTTCTACCTTAAATCTAAGTGCAAATAAAGGTGTCTGTAATTTGTTTCTAATTGTGAAATGGATAGATTTAGCTTTAACCCACAACCTTCAGCTGAGAAGAGCAGGAACACTGAAGATTTACTATGGGTCTGAACTCAGGGGTGGAAACTGCCACAAGACTGTAATTCTGTACTTGAAGGGTGCATGTCTCAACAAAGTGTGAAGAGCCCTCTTTTTAACCACTTCAAGGTATTGGCTGCTGGAAGAACTGAAAAACTTCTTGTTGCAAGCCTTTTAAATACATGCAACTGCACACGCACAGATGTAGCAGAGAAATTGCCACAAGTTTTCAGGTAGGATRAGAGTTTTCTCCGCACCAAGGTTGCATTTGCTACGACTTTGGTCAAGATTATTCTTCTTTTCATAGACCTTAGTATTCTTAGTTATCAATCAGTGTTTTCAGGCTTTGGTTTTTACTCTATTGCTGTCAAGTGACAGCTGACTTCATGGGGTTTTGATACTGTGTGTTACACAGGTCTTTAAATAGACCCCAGCTGAAAAAGCTCCAGGATCTGAAGAAAATGTTTCCTTTGGTAGATGTTTTGCCTTTTGCTCSCTATGTTCATTGGTTGCCAGATCTTGGATGTGGAAAGCTTCCCCAAAATTGTCACTTTAGGGAGTACTGAAGAGCTGGAACTTTTTCTGTTTCACTTCTAAATCATCAGAGCATTTTCTTTAAATAAATTTACTGCTCTCAGAGAGTTCCAAGACACCAATTATGTCTTGCCTCTATTCTGTTCAGTACCAGAACTCACACTTGCAYTTACCTGGCATCATGGAAACACAGAATAGTTTGGAAGGGACTTTAAATATCTAGTTCCAGCCTCCCTGCCATGGACAGGGACATCTTTCACTGGATCAGATGGCTCAGARCCYTATCCAACCTGGCCTTGAACACCTTCAAGGTTGGGGCATCTGTGGCTTGTTTGGGCAATCTATTCCAGTGCCTCACAGTAAAGAATTTCTTTTGAATACCTATACCTAATCTAAACCTATTCTTTCAGTCTGAAAACCATTCCCTCTTGATCCATCATTACAGTTCCTGAGGAAGAATAGGCCCCTTGTCAGCCCCTTCATATACTGGGAGGTTACTATGTGGCCTCCACACAACTTTCTCTTCTCCAGGCTGAACAGCCACTTTCTCAGCCTATCTTTGCAGGGGATATTCTCTAGTCCTATTATCATTCTTCATGTCATTTTGAAAGTGGTGAAAAATGTGGATGTCTCACAACGAGATTCTTGTTGACACAATCAAGGGTCCAAATAGCAAAAATGTCTCAAAAGCAATGGTCAGGTTTTAGAGCTTTTTCAGTGGATCCAAACAGAGTTAGGAAACCTATACTATTATTTTTTTGCTGTTCAATATTTGAATCTTCTGATACTGGTACAGGGGGGGCTGCAGTTGCCAGTCTGACTGTTGTCCTCAGGTCCACTCTTTCCTTCTGAACTGAATGGGTCATGGAGACATGTACAAAATGCTGCAAGGTGACCCCAGCTACTGAAGTTCCTTCCTCTGTTGCCAAGAAGCATTTAAAACAGTTATGACACTAATTTAGATCACGGTAATATAAAGTGACATAAAAGCAGATAGTACGTTTGCATGTTGCCCTTTGGCATTAATGAAGCCCAGAATGGGTGCAGCAGTCCAAGTCAATTATGTTGTGAAGGCAAAGTCGGATGGCAAGAACCTTCTCAAAGACAATACCTGCCCAGAAAAGCCACTGTGGTAGGTGTAGCATGGACAGAGGAATGCCTGGGAACAATGGCAGTGTAGCAGAGAGCATGAGAAACCAAGGACCTGTCCTTTCATCCAGCTTCTTCCAGCAGAAGCATTTATGTCAATTGGCAGCATTGCAAAGATAGTACTGTAACTAAAGATACAGCAGAGCTTTTWCCCTATCGTTTGGTTTGGGGAAACAAAAAATCCTTACATGGACTTTCCATCTATTGAAGTAAGTTCTTTTCATAGGGACGTAYTGTCTGCAATTCACAAAAAGCATCAACAGTTATCTTTTACTCAGAACAGCAAATAGTCTTTGATGGGAGAGTAGGGAGATACAAGCAGTTCTTCTTGGTTTTGTTTGTTATTCCTCTTCCTGTTTTTTTTTGTTTTTTTTTGTTTGGGTTGGTTTTTTTATTATTATTATAATTGGGTGGCAGCAAAAGCATTTGATATTGTGTAGGATTTGTGTATGATTTTTTAATCTTATTTTTTTCATGTGGGAAAGTTAATGACCAGGAGCAGAAGTGGATAAAGAAAATACTTATGGCTCTGAAGTTTTTCAAATGAAATGGCAGATCTTTTAAAATTATCTCAAGCCTATACGTTTCTTTTTTTAGCCTCCTAAATGACAATTAATCATGTAGATTATGTTGAAAATTAGATTATTTGTTACCATACAAATTTAATCAACTAAGTATAAACATTTGTTTTGGTAGCAGATAAGGTAATGTYTGTTCTGACTGATTTACTTACCTCTGTAGAGATTTTATATGTTTTGATGTAAGTGCAAAAAAGGATTTACTAAATTTAAATAAAACTTCATTTTCCTCAAATATATTGTATTCCATTTTCTTGCCAAAACACAATAAAACAAAATATATGGCAYATTATGTAATAGGTAAAAGAAATATATTTTGATCAGATATGAATAACAGATTAGAAGAATCTTTAATTCACTTTTATCTTGCTTTGATCTGAAACCAAACTCTGAGCAACCAGAAACTTTAAAGACTTGGAGGAAACAAGGATGACTCATTTTCTTGGTTCACATTGAATTGATTTTCTAAAGAAAAGAATTTGAATTATATGTACCATTTAAAATGTTTTGAGCTGATTTCTCAAAAAGTACACCTGTGTATCAAAAATATCTGCCATTGTATCAGCATGGGACATGTAGCTAAAACTTCATCCAGTTTTAGCTGGATGAATTGCTGTATTATAGTTTTTCCTTCTACATAGCAGTTGGCTTAAGTCTTCCTTCAGAGACAGGCCCATAGCATAGTGAAGAAGACAAAATTTCAATTGAAGTTATGCAAGTAAAAAATGTTGGCTTCTTGATGTATCATTAAAGATTATGACAGTTTATTTGACATGGGAACTTGAATAATATTTATATATTAAGACCACTGTTGTCTATGGCAAGGTTGACACAGTAATGTGTAGATATAAAAAAAAAATAAGAAAAAAAATTTATTTTAGTATAATTCTGATCAATTATATTCCTGTGTGTAGCAAAAATAGCTTTAAAAACTGTCTTTGAAAACTAAGAGAATTAAGGCTTTGCTCTTCCCTATCTGTAATTTACACAGTGGCAGGAGGATTGTGCTGGTGCAGCAGAAGATTTGGTCTCATTATTCTTAATTGCCATGAGGACGTTTCTAGCCTGCCACTGGCAAAAGTAGACTGGAAAAAACAGAAGTGCTCTGCCCATGTTTTTTAGGCTCTGCCCATGTTTGGATAACAGAATATTGTTTCCCACAGCAGATTCTGTAGATCACTGTATTGTAAGTACTTCTACTCCTCAGGAAGCTAATTATCACTATCTTGTCTTGCTAACTTGGCATTTCAGACTTTATCTTGCTCCACTGAGGTGCCTGAGAGCAGCATTTTCTTAGGCCTGTTGCAGTCATGGGCAGTAAGTGTGTTGTGCTGTGTTCATGTTCAGAGCCAAATGTTATGGCTTCTCTTTAAAATTAAAAAAAAAAAAAAACAAAAATAAAATGAACTAAAAAATCAGAAGGAGTGGTGTTTGGGGAATAAGATGAATTTGCTACCTGCTGTCCTGTGCAAATGTCGCAGTGCTGCTTCTCATATATAATCAAGTAGTTCAGGCTTGTTGCCATCTCTAGCAGTCTGTAGGGTGGCAAATGTTAATGGTGACAGCTAGTAGAGGTTGGCTTTTCCTTTAACATTAGAAACTTATTTAACTTGTTTGCATGAAGTTAAGAGTGGCTGGCTTTATGGCTGTGCACCATGGTGCAGACAAGTTACTAACTACAACATGCAGACATTTTTTTCCTGTTGTGATAGGAATGTTTAATTGATGACCACAACTTGGGTCTATGCCATCATTGTGAAAAAGTGTTCAAAAAAAATTGTAGTGGKGTGCACATTTGTACTACTAGCCTCAAATATGAATATTGTTTTGTCTGCAAAAGATAAACCATAATAATCTGAGCAATAGAAAGGACCTTATAAAAATTTGGATTACATAGCAGCATGCCAAGTGAAGGTATACATTTCAWATTGCCACAATAATTTCAGTCTTGGTCCTTTCCTATCAAGTTGCTTTGGTTGCTCGTGATGGGAAAGGAAATAATGAGGAAAACATTCTGGTTAGARCTATGTAAAATTGTGCAGGGCTTCTTGGAGCACTAGAGGGAGCAAGAAGGTAAAAGTTCTCGAAAAAGCAACCGCTTACTTGGAGGTTGAATTGCTGGGATGAAGTCTACCCTACCATGCAGGTAAATAAAACTACTACACCTTTAAAATCYCCCCAACAAAATACAAACCATAATCAAAACAAGTGACATTTTACATTGGTTTTAGGAGTTTTGTTTGTTTATAGGGTTTTTTTCTTACTATTGTTGTTCACCTCCACATACACACACTACATACATGTTCTTCTTCTCTTCCTCCCCACCCTCCCCTTCCTTTTCGTTTATTGTTTTGAGAGGATGCTTTTGTTTTCATGTCTCTGAATGCTGAGTGTGTGTTGATCTAGGCTACTGCTAAGGGCTGGCTCTGATGGAACCACAAGTCCTTGTTTCTCCTCATCAGAGACCCCTTTAGGCAAATGTTAACCTGCCAAGAGCATGTGCATTCCAAGGAGGATTTGCAAATGAACTAGTTGTTTCCCATGAAAAATATTTCCTGACCTAAATCTGTCTGTCCTAAGAGCGTCGTGTAGGGAAAGAGTGTAGATCTCGGTGGTCGCCGTATCATTAAAAAAAAAAAAAAAGAAAAAGAAAGAAAGAAATGGTATGCAATAAATACTATTGCAGATGAGGGAATATTTTCCATTGTGTCCCCCTTGTCCACTCATATTAACTATTTCTAGAATAAAAGAATAAATTCTGGTGAGCACAGCATTTCATTTTGATTATTTGCAGAACTGACCTTGAGCCAATAAAAGATGTTTTACCCTAGTGGATTAGCCCACTTACATGTTCATCTCAATTACAATCTGCCAGTAGCTTTGGAAAGCCAAAGACATATGGGGGAATATTCTCATCTTAGAGTGTTGAATATTACTGGCTGGCTCCTCCTGGGATTTGTGAACAAAACCAGTACAAAGAAYTTTAAATACAATTCTACAGTGCTGAAAAAGCCTGATTTTCATGTGGAACCAGAAGCATCATGGTGTTAAATAATTTAAATGTTCTCTTTCCTGTTCTCCTTTGTGTTTCTAGGAAACTTTAAGCACTGCTTTGAACAAATGGATAAGTTTGGAGATGCTTGGGCTAGGACATCTGCCAACTCATGCACAGTCTGAGGACAGTGTGAGGTGACACCTGCCCCTAAGGCTTAGGGGGAGCTGTGGAAGAGCAGGTGGCTAGAGGAATGCTCTTAGAGGCCGAGYGTGTGTAGCAGGAGGTTCCCAGCACAGAGAAGTGGACTTCTGTCTCTCCCAACTTGCCAAGAGATGCTTTGTTTTAGCTTTATAACACTGTCAGCAAGAGGCAGGAAGAATTCCAATACACAGTTGCATCTTCTGAAGGTGAAGTGGGAAGAAACTCAGTGCCTGCTTTCTTTCATCTGGTTTATGTACACGGGTGTAGCCACTCCGAGACTTCCATGCTGATGGTTTTGGCCCTTGCCTTGCAAATTTTCTCCTAAATATACCAAGAAGGTGTCAGGCATCAGCAGCACCTCCCACCCACAGGTACAATGGCAGCCTGAAAAACCAATGTGCAGTGAGATGTGGAGCTTGCTTTAATAGTTCCTTATTGCATGTAGATAGCATACTTTACTTCAATATTTGTGCACCTGTTGTAGTTTTGTTATAATATCTTCTGCCTTGCGATTATATTATTCCTTGACRATTAAAGAGGTGCCAACCCTTTGTATAAAATTCTGTTGATTTCTTGATTATATTTGTTGACATCTTTGTTACGCCCCAGTTTTGTTTGCTGCTGTTGTTACAATAAACAAAAATAGGTCAATTTATACCAGTTCTCTGATTTTACTGATTTTATCTCACCCCATGACTGGGTGAGGCAGTGATATACTGAATAAGGTGCAGGCATGTGCTCAGTGACTCCTGCTGCAGAGTGAGAGCTGCTGTACTGACAGGATCCTCCCTGTAAACAGAGTTTTTCCCTTGAACTGGAAATTCAATCTACAGGAYCCTTCCTGATGCTCAGACTTTTGGTGGACATCCTTAATAACKTTCCTCTACTAGCACATCAACATTTATTTCTTAGTTYACTTATTTATGAAAACAAAACTTTATTTCAAAATCAAACCTGTGGTATCTGTGGCAGGTTAGGTGTCAAGAAGGCTTTTGAAGCTCARTTTGAGGCTTAAACTATTCTGGAATTAGGGTTGTCTGAGAAGATAAGGCCAGAATAATTACTGTTACTACTTATCCTAAGTGCATTACTGTTACCACTTAACAAGAGTTTTGTGCAGAAGCAYATTCCTCCACAGTGTAGTGTAGCAATACACCACTGCCCCTAAAGATTAACTTAGTGTTGTGGTTTAGGAACTGTATTCTCCAATTTAGTGTTCCCACTGAAGCTACTTTAAACCACGCACTTCTCGCTCACTCTGCTCTACCCCTCTCACTTCATGCCTCCACTCTACTCCAGTGTGGGAGGCTGGGGAGAACTGKRGGCACAACAATTTACTGGAAACAAYGAGATGAGAAAATGAGCAGTAACAGCAGCAATACTCAGGAGAGTATAAGAAGTGAAACATTATTGCTCACTCTGCAGAAAGCACTGATAGTACCTGACCACTCACACTGCCATCCTGCTCTGATCCAATGTGACCAATCCTCCCTCCCTGGAAAATGAGTGAGGTTGTGTAGAACAAYCCCCAGGTGCTTGCCATGCCCCATCCTCGCTATGCAAAAATTTATCCTGTCCTGGCCAGAACCAGGACACTTAGTCACTACATATCCCAGTTTAGGAAACTATCACTCCTGAAAACAGCACTGAAAGTAATATTCAATAATAATCTTAAAACTCACTGAGATCAATGAGAATTTCATGCAGGACTGGAATTTAACATGTACTTAGAATATTTCAGCCAATGAGGAAGAYTTAAGTCCATCTTTCGATGGTTATCTAGCTGGATGCAAGATTCCAGAGACATTAACTCCCATCCTTTGTCTCCTTATGAAGCCAAACTCTCCTCTGAGTGAGAGACCAAAGCTGCCCCAGATTCACAGGCTGTGAAGYTTTAGACTGTCCTAATCATGTTATCTGGCTTCTCTAGGTCAGAGCTCAACTTTCACCCCAAGCCCACAGTAATTTTTTSAGTCAGAGAAGGCCATAGGCTAAAGAAGCTGTATGAATGTCCTGTGATTAGGAGTGATGGATCAGCCAAGCTGTTGAGCTCTTTCCATCTTGAATTACCTTCTGTGTTCAAATGACCAGCTTAACATAGGCTCTGAATGCATCTAACTTTTCTCCTGTTTTATTTTTTTTTTTGCTGCCTTCCATTCTTTCACAATCTTGATGCAGCTAAAATGATAAGAATTTTAGTTTGCAATATTTTTGTTTTCCATTTTGTAAAGTTTTCTGGAATTTCAACTAGTCTAGAAGGCAGCCTCTATAAATGCTTGTATACTGTATATGCTTTTGCTATAAAMTATATCTTAGCTTCCCTGCAGTTTTCCAAGTGAAGTGATTGAAATCATTGAATGAGAAACTTTAGATGAAATAAGTCCCAATATTTGTGTATTATCCAGGGTAATAATGAATGGCTCCCTACTTGAATATACTTAGAGACTCTCATACTTTTTTCAAAGCCATAGAATACATTTTCTTTATGTGTTTTCATTATAATTTTAATTACATATTTTTTCATAAGTGCAGGGCTTTTTAAATTATATATTTCCTATATAGGAGAAAAAGAACTATATTTTACTTTCAGATGTTCTGATTATAAMAGAAAAACAGAAGAGTTTCCAGTTATCCTGGTATGAACTCATRGTTGCTAACTCTGGAGTAATTTTGCATTTACATAAAGTTGAAGACTGGAAAAGTCTGATAATAAAAGTTGTAAGAAGAAGAAATTTCTTTTTATTGAAAGTCATAGAAATTGGGAAAGTTGGCATGCTCATGTGCCATCAATTTATTGCTTCCCTGCTTGGGCTAAGGTGCCACAGAAGCAATAAGTGAAATGGATCTATTGGGTAAATAACATCTGGATTTTTGTAATCCTTTTATGTACTTACAGAGCAATGATTAAGTGAATGTGGCTTCTTAAAATTGGGCAGTATTTTAGCTCACCATGTTGATATGCCAGATATGCAGCTGTTTTGATAATTATGTGTCTGTTGTCAGAGACAGTCTCCACTTGTATAAAAGCTGCAGGTGTTTAGCACTTATTAAATTCAGGCAATACAAAGTACATGCTCCTTTTTACCTCTACCTGATATTGAATAAAGTTTTGCAACAAACTTCAAAGATCCAGCCCAGTGCCCCTTCTTTTGACTTATTGAAAGRTAAAGGAATAGCTCTTGATTTCTTTTGTATGCATATAGGTAGCTGTGGATAGGATTRGCTTTGTTCTGCTTGAATATTTGCTGTCAGTAGTGCCTTTCTCTGGCAGTTGCTTATGACAAGCTGGAAAATGGATACCTTTTTACTTAAGGAAGATCCTCAAGATAAGTATTCTAGGGGCTCTCTTGTTGTTTGAGGCAATAGCTGGGCATGTCTTTTTAAAATTTTACTTTACTTGCTGTCCCTCTTTGATGTATGAAGGGAGTGAATGGAAGTGAGTGAGAGGCTGAGATGTTCAGCACACAGCACCCTAGAGAGAGAGCACAGCTTCTCATTTGAAATGCAGAGCCCTTTCTGTCAGCTGAGCTCATGAAAATTAAATATRAGGCTCATCTGTAGCAGTCACAGGATAATGTGGGCTGTAGAGTTAAGCTGTTCACAAAGTGTCAAAAGCACATTTTGTCTGTGCAATGCCCACAATACAAAGCATGTAACTACCTTAGCTTTCAGATGCTGTGTCAGCCATTACTGCAGATATGCACTATTTATCCTAGGAAACAATCAGGCTTTGCATCATACCTCAGGAGTTTTATGGGGTGTTTTTTAGCCTCTAAGTTCTGCCAGTATGCCCAAGTGGAATGCAGCATTCAAGGCCCAAGTGCAAATGGACATACCCTGGTGAAAAGCTTCTGCAGAGTGGGGGGGAAGCGTTTCAGCTGCACGAAGAATAGCTTTACCTCCCCAGCTAGACCACTAAGTGAGTCAGGTCTGGGTGCTGTATTTTTCCAGCAGCTACGAAGATTTGTAGGTGTAGGCAGGGATTTTGATATATTATACTTCTGCTATTGTGTTATATCCTGTTATTTATCTAGTGCCAACAGAACTCCTCAAAATTGCTGGTAATGTATATTACATTTTGTGTTTTCTCTCTCATGATGGTACACTATACAATGGAAGCATTGATAAATATTTTGTAAACAATATGTACCAATTACCTTGATAAAAAAGGCAACTAGCAATTTTTCCTGAACTCTGATTTTGACATCAAATAAGGTACAGTCTTAAGTGTTTTTACTAAAGTAAAAGTTTCCATTCTACCAGGATCATTGATGTTTTTTTACCCTCCACTTCTGCTAAAGATTGTTGCTAATACCTTTGATCTGTTAATGTTCATCACAAAGTTCCAAAGCCTTGTCAAGTTAGTGCAACATAACATTTAACCATCAGTGAAAAACTTCAAAATTTGAGTTTACTTTAATTATTGCAATTAAAATGAAAACCCAAAGTGTCAGGGCTTTTAAAAATATTTTCAGGCATGATTTTAAAAAAACAGGTTTCTCAAAACAGAAGATGCCTGGAATCTTAAGTTTATAGTTGAAGGCAAAAGTTTGTTGTGCATTTAAATGATTAGCAGCCTGGCTGTGATTGAAAATTGAAAAATTTTATAAATTTGCAGAAAAGAAATTTTAGTATTGCTGCTTGTAAATAGCTTAAAGTCACATCATGGAATGTGAYTTTGTGCTTATTTTTACCATTGTTTGTAATGGGCAGCCCTCCGTTAGGAAGTGAAACAGTATTTTCATTTTTTTTAGTAAATCAAATCAGAGTTCCCAATGGCCTTTTCTTTCCTCTCTCCTGTTGTTCTAGCAAGGGTGGGAGTAGTTACACTGAAGGCATGTGAGCAACTAGAAGGGTAAATCCTTCCAGATTTTTCACCCAGCCTATCAGAGCAAATCTGAAACTCTTTGTGGCCCTCACTGACCAGTGGCAGTGCATGTGCATCTGCYACAGTGAAATGTGGGACTTAATTAAAGCTAAACTGAACATCTTGAATTTTGATGATCAAGCAGATGCTCATGTATCAACTTGCTGCCTACAGACTGTGCCTAGAAAAGGTTTTTCATTTGGGCTGGAGCGATGAATTTGATAATCACTCCCTGATGATGATGATGTCAAGGATCGCATTCTGATGATATTGAATATAACCAGGGATTTCAGTCAACCTTTAAAAGGCCACAGTGCCAGGGAGTGCCCAGATTAGAAAACCAGATTCCTGGCTCTCCTCTTGTCAGCTTTCTCTGGCTCACTACTTCACCTGTTAGAGATTTGCACAATTAAGTGTTCTGGTGCATTTAAGCATCAATAGGTATGAGGTATGAAGAATTCAGGTCTGCATAGGAGAGATGAATATGGACTCACACTTATTTTTGCTTGCCTCTGCTTAGAGTTTTAGAGATTAAAAAAATGACTTCGTACCTTTAAAAGATACACTGACCCCTCTGTTAAATAATTTGCAATAGTAATGGAGAAGATGCTTTTTTGTGGTTCYGTATGTGAATTAGTTGGATAAAGGACATGAGCTGTTTCTTTGCTTTTATTACCTTTATTTCATAGAATAGTCATCCTCATGCCTAGATATGTCTTGAAACAAAAATACCTTCCTGGGATTAGCAGAGTTTTGAAAAACCTCTACAACATTGTAGAAAAATTCATCTGGGTTAATTGCCTCCAACTAAAACAGCTTCATTCTGACTACCTACATACTCTATCCAAGCACCTACCTTTTCTCTTCAAATACGTAGATCTTAAAGTCTGAACTTTGCCAAAGTTACTCAACAATATATGGCATGGAAATCCCACATGATTTTTTTATTTTGAAACAGCTGCCTGGCATTTGTGAAACTTTGCCATCTGTTTAACACTTATGCTGTGCAGATAATGGAGGTATTTTTTCCCTACATCTCTAAAATCTTTGTCAAGAATATGATACTGAAATAATCAAGGAACAACTAACTGAACAGTATTGCAACACACAACATAGAAAACACCCTGATCTCAGAGATGATTAAATGAACTATTCTACCTTTAAGAGTATTTTTCTTGTTGTTATCAKCAAAGAAAAGAAACCTAAGAAGTGCAATTCAGACTTTTTATAGGAGAATTTTATTGATCATAATTTCAAGGCAGAATAATTGAAAAAACTCAGAGATGAATTGAAGAAAGGTGGAGTGGGAGCTTAAAAGAGCTTTTTGGGATCAACCATTACGATTTCAATTTAAAAAGTTATCTGTTTCTATCGTAAACAGAATATTGTGGAGTTTTTAAAACAAGTTTGTATATGGAAGTGGTTTGAAAAGGAGAAATAAACTTTTGAAAGACTTGGAATTACACCATTCCAGCATATGAAAGGGAAAATGCAGGATAATACCAAAAAAGATCCAATATCATGAAGACACTTGCAAAATATGAAATTGCTTTGCCTGTCAAAGTGTTTTCCAAGTATCTTGCCTCCATAATGGGACAAGATCAGTAAGAAAATAATAGTTTTCTATGCTCTCTGAAAAGTGCTTATTCTGACAGACATGGAGGCACTCTCTCATGTCTGTTTCAAGAGGGTTATTGCTGTTCTCTGTAAGCAAAATAAATTTTAAGAGAGATGACACTGACAAAAATTCTCTGAAGCCTGACTGATGCTGCATGAGTCCTTGCAGGGTTAAGTCTGACAGTGTCTTGGTTTGAAAGACARGTGTCTGCTAGGGAAAAGCTGGAGCCGTCCCCTTGCAATGGAGAATGCAAACCCCCTCCCTCCAAATTATTATAAATTTGAAATTAAGGGGCTTCCAGGCAAAAAGATGTGGGAATGGGAATAACAGGTTTTTTTACTAATATATATGTATATATATATCTAACAAAGCAAGCAAACAAACAAACAAACASCTACAGCATTAATAATAAGACAGAACTAGGAACCTCGAGGGACCACAAATCCCAGGGCAGTCTGATCCCAGTGGCTCTGAGGCACCAAGCTGTAATGGTGGGAGATCCCAGGCTGGTGATGAGGCAGATGGGCAGTCCCGCAGTGGTGGCTGGAGCAGCAGAGATGTCCCGGCAGAACAGGGGTGTGAGGTCAGCGTAGGCAAAAGCCTCAAAGAGATGACGGGACAGGGTCGGGCCCACTCCAGCAGGGCAGGAGGAGAGCTCAGAAATCCCCCGGGCAGACGAGCAGATGGTGGTGGGTTTCCCAGCAGCGGAGTCGGGGGTGACAGAGAAACTCCTCTCACAGCAAGTGAACAGCCTGGGCGTCCTGTCCTCCAAGTGCCAAGGGCAAGAGTGCCTGCCCCGCCATTCCCTGTCCCTTTGCTGCCCCAAATCGCTCATTACCAGGTTCGGTCTTCTCTTCCCTGACTTCTTTTGTCCTTGGTAAAGTATTGACAAGTACTTGATCCTTAGTGTCTTAGCAACTTGAGGGAAAAAATCCAAAAGGAAAAAAAAAAAAAAAAGAAACAAATCTAACCCTCAACAGACAGTATTGTCTTTCTGTCCTCCAGTGTGTGAGACAGACATGAGCAGGGATGATCCCAAGGCCATCCCTTCACTTGGGACCTTCTCTGGCTCCAGCACAGTCCAGCTTTGCATGCAATGAGATGCAATGGGAAGAGCATTGCCAGCGGATCAAGAGTGGTGATCCTGCCCCTCTTCTCAGCCCCTGTGAGGCCACATCTGAAGTGCTGCCTCCAGTTCTGGGCGCCTCAGTACAAGAGACATGGAGTTCCTGGTATATGGGTCCATATGTAGTCCAGCAGAAGACTACAAAGATGAATAAGGGACTGGAGCATCACTTTCCTGAGGAGAGGCTGAGCGAACTTGGGCTGCTCAGTCTCAAGAAGAGATGGCTGTGAGGGGACCTCATCAGTGTCTGTCASTATCAGAAAGGAAGGTGTCAAGAGGGTGGGTTCAGGCTCTGCTCAGTGGTGCCAAGCAATAGAACAGGAGGCAACAGGCAGAAACTGATGCACAGGAAGTTTCACCTGAAGATGAGGAAGARCATTTTACTGTGCAGATGACTGAGCACTGGAGCAGATTGTCCAGAGGGGTTGTGGAGTCTCCCTCACTGAAGATATTCAAGAACTCTCTGGATGTAATTCTGTGCCATGTGCTCTGGGATGACCCTGTTTGAGCAGGGAGGTTGGACCACAGGTTGTGCTGTGRTCATTTCCAACCTGATTTATTCTGCAACTTTGTGAATCTTCCACATTTGAAACAGCTTTATGACTGCAAAGCACTGAGGAGTTAAAGGAGAGTTTGTGACAGTAATTTCACACTTGCATGTGTGAATCAAGTTAACAGAGATCAAATCTCAACAAGGTAATGCTTGGAAGCACTGCTCAGGTCTAATGCTTTATAGCTGTTTTTCTTATAGTAGCTTTATGTGTAATTGATTTGCTGCCTGTCCTGTGCAGGGATCTTGCAGAATAGTTATTAAAGAATTGTGTCATGAAAYATTTGGAAAGACAGTTCCTACTATAATGAGAAACTTAACTTRTGATAAAATTACTGATTTGTGCATATCAGTAAGAGGATTTTGTCAGTAAGAATCACAGCTGCTAGACTCTCTGTAMTCCTCTGATTGTCAAGGGGGCATCCCTGGTAATGGAGGAAGGAATGTTTGGGATGGGGAAGTCTTTCATGTGTGCAAGAGAAAAAACTTTGGAATATGGCCTGTGAAGATGGGACTTGTATGCCTGACTTCTAAAGAATGTCTAATAAATGCTTTACTGRTTATATTTTCACTGCTCTAGCTTCACTTTATTTTGACATACATGCTTTCTGCTTTGTCTATTCATGTTTTTCTGCATCCATATTTCAGGATTTAATTTGTGTTGAAGAAGACCTCAGGACATCTCAAGCCCAATCTTCTGATCAAAGCAGAACCAGGTAGGTCAGGCCAGGTCACTTAAGACTGTTTTGGTCAGGACTTGAAAACCTCCAGGGATGGAGTTTGAAAAGCCTCTCTGTACACTTAGTTTTAACATCTGAGTGTTCTCRCAGTGAAAAAGCTTTGCCTTATATGCAGTCTGAACCTCTCTTATTTAAATTTCTGCCTGACACATCTTTTCCTTGCAGTGCACACAGCCATCAAGAGCCTGGATTTGTTTCCTGCATGACCTCTCTGTAGATGCTGGGATACCCTCCACACTGAAGCCATGTGGTAGTTTAACAGCAGCAGGAAATTAAACTCCAAGTATGCCACTTCCTATTTCTCTCCTTCTGGTATGGGAGGGACAAAAGCAGAGACTATGGCTTGAGGTAAAAATTTACTGAGAACAAAAAAATAATGGAATAAGAAATGCACAATAACAACAAAAATAATATCAAAACTATGCAAAAAGAAGTGATTTACCCCCAAAAAAGCATTCACCACTGAAAAAAAAAATGATATGGCATATGATCCCTGTAGGTCATGTCCAGTGGCTTTCCTAGACAAAGGACAAATGGTGACTATTACCAGGTGCCACCCATGTGGCAGTAGAGAACAAAGGCAAGATGGCAAGATGGATWGTGTTTCCCACCCCAYTAGCCAAAAACAATGAAAAATCARTGASAAACAAACCCYRCAAACRCTGCTCATCCARTTGGATCCCATTRCCACTCTGCTGGGCTCCAGTCTGCRMAGGGTCCTCAGCTGYGGTTTKACTGCTCYGCTGTGCTGGAGGTCAGTCCYGGTGTAGTTGCTACTTTCCATTCCACTGCACTCCTTTTGGTCAGTTCAGCTGGGCTCAGCTGAGCTTCCTCCCACTGGGCTCCACAGTTTTGGCCAGGTTGGTGCTGCCCCCARCTGCTCCTTTCCCCAAGGCAGTATCCACACAGGAGCTGTCGGTTCAGCATCACAGTCAATTCACATTYTCACTGCTTTCCTTTCAGCATCACGTCACATAGCCACAACCTGGAGCTGTGTGAGTGAGACCAATACCCTGATGTTACTCTATACCATCTCACATCATTACCAGGGACAGGGAAAAGGATTCTGTTTTCAGAAAAAAAGGGTGCTCCTTTTCCATTGAGAGGAAAGCACGGAGGGCAGAGAGTTTTCCGCCATAATGTTTTATTGTTCTGGGATTGGTGAGCATTTTGCATGTAAACCACCTTCTCTTTGCATACTTTTGCTGTTAGTATCGGTGCTGTTACTGTTTGTTTTCTTATCTCATTGCTGTTCCCARTAAATTCTTCTTATCTCCAYGTATGATCTTTGACTTTTTTGCTTCCAGCTGTAGGGCAAGTGAAGAGCAAGTGCTGGGGCAGTTTCTGTGGCAGCATTAAGTTGGGAAACACCATTCTTAAACCATGGCAACTTGTTTCTGGCCTTCAGGCTCCATATCATCCATTAACTGTGRCACTCTAAGCCTGATCACTTAAACATTTTAATGAATCCACTAGTTCACCCATACAGACTACAAGATCCTAATTGGAATGGAAGACAGWGTGCAACAATTATTGCRTGCATTTAGTCTTGCCACAGTCAGWGTAAATAAAATCTATTTGTTCTTTCCTCCTCCACAACTCCAGYGATTTTAACATAGAAGACAATCTTGGCTGGTCAGGTGCYATTTGCACTTAGTWAATCCATGCTGCTTGTTTTGAGTCACCTTCTCATTCACAGGCATGGGAATGTATATTTGTAATGATGAAAGTGAACCTGGTCCTTTTGAAACTTGGGTTGGCCTTCCAACAAGTCAGTGAAACTAAATGGCGTTTTTGTTCCTTGGAAGGGCAAATACTGAATATTTCAAGTCAGTGGGAGTTTTAGCAGCTATTTCAGTGGAAACAGCTCCTAGCTGTAAACTAGAAATGGGTTTGTTTCTTAAAAAAAGRTCTCTCTGAGTTAATCATAGTTTAAGACTGGGCACAGGATTTTTTGTTTCATTGTTTTTTTTTAGACAGAACCCATAAGCCAAACAATAATAAAGTAGGATGYTTTGCCCTGGGAGCTTCTTTCACCCAGATACTTTTTGAAGTTCATGTGATGTGGAATGCATTATGARCATAAAGAACACTGCCTTAAGTGCACAATAGTTAGGAGCATAGCTGTGTCTTGAAACTCAGACTAGGGGATTTTAACTCAGTAGGCAGGAGACAGCTTGAGGGTCAAACCTGGCCTAACCTTCAAGATGACTTCAACAGTGTTACTGAAACAGTCCTTAAGTAATGAATTTGAGACTGCATAGCCTAATGCAAGAGCAAAAAGCAGTGTGACACGTCACCAGGGTAAATACCTGCTTTGTCTTGTTGACTGATAAAGTAACCCTTTCTTTTTGTCGAGTATTTTCTTTTCTCCTGTTGCTTAAACTTGATTCTCATATGCTTTTTCAAATTAGATTTAAACTGTGCGCTAAATCTTAGTAAAAAGATGTACTCTCTTTGCAACTTAGCCAAGGAGTTTTGTGAATTCTTCAGTGCAAAGAAAAGGGCAAATGCACCTTACACTTGCTTATGTATTCCACAACTGATACAGCTTTAAATCACTTGACGAAGAGGATGCTCATTACCAGGAGCAGAGCCTGTGTTCCACATGACCACGCACATCAGAAACATTTGATATGGATTTCTACCTACCTCTTGATTGTGTACTACTCTGGTGATATTAGAAAACTTGACATCTTTCCTTGSTCTGGCACAGATTCCCCTAATCTAATTTGACACACTCAGCTGCAAAGCTGAGTTAGAGGCATGGTCACCTTAGAGTGTCTTGCAATTAGTATGAAGAGATAAGCACATCCCAGGGATGATTCAGCCCATTTGTGTTTATCTGCCTGTTGCTAATATATGGGACATTTARGCTCTTATATTTGTGTCTCACCAAAGTAAACGTGTCTGCCCATGTTTTCATCCAATCTTGGGCAAACATTGCTGCAAACAGTGTTAAAAATTATTTCATCCACTGTCAGACCCTTGAAAGATTTAGGATTTTTTTCCACTTCTTTTACTATGTTCTTGAAAAAAGTGTGGTGGGGCGAGTTATAATTTGATAGGTAAAAATTTCATTGAGCAACTTTAAATTTTCTGTTATTTTTATGRATTTCTGGATGGAAGTAATYCAATAYTCAAACATTTCAAAAATGTGCAATGACAAGAGCTATTGCACAGCTCTGATTGACCAAAAGRKGRTATCAGGAGCCCCAAAGGTACTACTTCAGTACACTAAATTCAGCAAATCACCTTGTCTTCCCATTGCTTTGCTTGGGTCTTCAGAACTGAGTGGAAACAAAGGTAGCAACTGAGGATAAGTGCACCAATGGACTTTCAGGTATAGTTTGGTCCTGCAGACACCAGACTTATTCAGACATAGGCCCTTTTTGGAGGTATACAATTTCTATTTATATGGTTCCATACAGGAACCAATGACAGCCAAGAATGATAAGATATTTATGACAAAAGACTATTGAACACAACTGGAGGGAAAGGCTTGAGAGGGGGCCTGCACAAGAAGAAAGTTGTCTTAYAGCCTGCCCCAGGCAAGGGAAAAAGACAGTACTTAAATGCAGAAAAGTTTTGCTTGAGAAGGCTTTAGTTGGAGTACAAACCTCTCTTGAACTGGCAAAGTTATCTACGGCATGTGTGTTCATCTTTTCATGCTCAGCGCATTGTAGAAAGGCAAAGCTGACATTAACTGCAGCCTCTGGGTGTTACTTGCTGTTTCTGGAGTATTTATAGCCAGAACAGGTCTAATCAAATGTAGGAATAAAGGAAACAGGAGATGTAAAAGAATATCCAGGATTCAGCACATTATCACYCAACATTCAGCTCTCATAGCTTTGTGAGGTACAGAAGTGCTGTTCCTTTCAGGATATTGATGGTACCTGCATTAAAGTCTAGCAGTATTAGGTGGTTTATGATAAATCCCACATGGAATCTGCACAAAAGCATGAAGAGAATTCAGAAGGTCAGCTCTGTGCCCTCATTCTCARATGGTGCCCCTCTTTACACAACCACTAATAGTGATTTTTTTCCCCACCTAATGCAGGCTGTTTTTTCCCTAATTTGATTCCATTGTTTTCTCCTGTCCAGTTCTCCTAGTGCATTGATAAGCTGAGCTTCTAAATTCGAAAGGAATTAAAAAAGAAAGCAAGACCATGTTAAATGTCATATACAGTATGTTTTGTGTAACTATTAAATAAAATGCAGTRAACAGTCCTGTTTCTCCTCTTGCTAGTTTAAGTCACAACTATAATGTAAGTTGTAATATTTATGTATGGAGTAACTTTTATTATCATGCAAAGACAAAACAATAGTTTTTACAGAACAAGATCTGGCACTGCCCTATACTTTCATAGAACACAAGTGAATTTAAGATCATAAATGCTGTTTCTCTATTTGATGTTGCACATCTCTGAATTACTTGRACAAAAAAAAAAAAATCAAGTCCCTGCAGAATCCCTTAATCCTCCTTGTGTAAGCCCCAAGAATTATCAGGATTTGTAAGATAGYAGTAGTGATGAGTAGTCCTTTCAGCAGTAACATCTTCTTAACAGAATTTCTGTGTTATCCCTTACTGGAAGAGCACAACAGATGTTGCAAGCAGCTGTCCCCCTGTGAATATAGGATAGCTTTACACAAAAATATTTGTGATAGCAACATACAAGTTGCTACCACTAGGTATTTATTAGTTTTTTATATCTGAACTCCAAGATAAGCCTAAAAATTTCAAAAATTCTARCAAATTCCACAGCACTACTTGAAAGCATAATAATTCTGATAAAGTGCACAAGTGGTGTCAGGCTACATACCCAMAACATGACAGAGAAAGTCTCTTGGTTTAAACGGAGTGGTTCAGCTTAGCTTTAGTGGTGGTAATTTTTTTCACTCAGCTAATCATCCTCCCTCTGGGCTAATTTTTGAATATTGGTCTTTATTTTCTTTTTACAGCTGTACTTAGGAAAGGAAGAGTCACTAAGACATAGTTGTATTTTCCTCATTTATTCCTCTAAATTGAGTTAAAGAAACTCTAATGTTAAGGAGAGAAAAATCTCAAGAAATCTTTTCATTAAAACTCTGCTGGCAACAACTATGCCTCTGGCATTGAGGGTTTCCTGAGTGTTCCTCAGTTCTCAGTTGCTCTTATAAATGGTATATTTTCTTCCTCTTGAATGATTCAATGTGAGAAATAAACTTTTTTTTGCTATATTTTGAAGGTAAATAAATTGCTATTTTTAAGTATAATACTTTTAAGACCTTATCCCAGTATTTAGAATATATATATTGTGTATTTATAGTGTATTTAGAAACTGTGAAAATACCAAGGCAAAGAAAGAGATGTTACAGAGATAAGACTTTAATTATAAATTCATTCTCTACTTGCCTTCTATATTTTTCTGCCAACAGAAATATTTCTACATCCTTGCTATCTCTGATGTGGAAAGATGCACCTCAAATGGAARTTGCTGATTCCTTTTTGCCTAAGCATCTGGTTCTGAAAAGGGCACTTGAGAGTTTATTGTGGAAGAGAGGGAAGAAACCATGCTACATCAGATTGGACCACAAAGTTAGAAYATAGGTGGAACAAAAGTAGAATATAGATGAATATCTTATTTTTCCTGCTAGCTGTTCTGRCAAATGCAAAAATTGGTAAACCTTCAGTGAGCTTTCTTGATAGTTTAGGTACTTTTATATGTTCTCAAGAAACTTTCTAGGTAACARGAGAATTTTCCTTTATTTCTGTTATGCCCCTTTCTTTCAGTCCAATGAAAAGTCCATCTACACATAATGAGAGCCTTTATCTTCTTTTAAACCATTTCTTCAATACTTTGCCATATGGCATACAATCCTATCCTACAATTGGCAAGTTTTACTGCTTTGGGTTTTTTTKGCATGAATAATTCTTAGGCATAGGAACATTTTCTACTCCAGATTTTCTGTTTGTCAGTATAGAATACTACTTAAGGTGGTTAATAACAGGTTTTTGTAARTTTAATTCTTTGCATATGCAAGAACCAGTGGCAATTAATTTTGGACATTTAAAGAATACTCTGCGGAGCTCTTGGCACATTCAGAGTACACAATAATTGGCTGGATTTAATCAGATCCATAAAATACTATTGTGATAGATGACACTGCAAGAGAAAMTGTCTCTGTAACTGCAGAGTTTCTGTATGCAGTTGGCTGCTTGTTRTACCTTTTATTTTGTAGTCAGCAACAGAACAGAAATTCTGTAGTGTATGCTGGCTTTCTATRGGCTTTTCTTCTTGAAAGTGTGTTTTGAGCAGCAACATCACCATTGGGCAGAAGGGGAAGTGGAAAGTTTTAATCCTGTTTACAGAGACAAACATCACATTGTCTTGTCTTGTTTGCCGTACAAACAGAGGAGATGTGAAGACTCAGGAAGGCAGAACTGATAGCAGGAGGTGAGACCCAAGGAAAGCCTSTGAAGGCACAGCAGTTTGAGACACGGTTTTGAACGACCTTTGTTGCTATCCTTACTTTGGGAAAGTTTAAATAAAACTAAAGACAGAATACAAAGACTTTTTAGGAACCTAATAAGGGAGGGGTCTGAGAATGCTGTTTCCCTTTGCTCCTCATTCCTGGTGCATTTCATGACCTGCAGAGGTCACCACTCCTCTCTTTCTCTAAGTGGAAGCCTTGTCATGTGGCATGGGGAGCTTGGTGTGAGCAGTGCTGTAGCTTGGGGGCTTTTCTTTGTGGGAGAGAGGTGTATGTATGAAGCCTTTATGTATGTTTCACATACATATATGCCCACACATATTTAGATGTTATGTATGAAATGAGCATGAGAAAGAAGGAAGATATAATAGGTCCTGAAAATGCATCAGGGGAAGTTTAAATTTGATATTAGAGTAAGATTCTTCACCCAGAGGGTGRCTGGGCACTGGAATGGGCTCCTCAAGGCAGTGGTCACAGCACCAGCCTGACAGAGTTCAAGAAGCATTTGGAACATGCTCTTGGGCACATGGTGTGACTCTTGAGGATGGGGCTGTGTAGGGCCAGGAGATGATCCTTGTGGTTCCAACTCAGCTTATTCTGTGATATATTAAAAAAGCACAGAGATATGCAAAAATCGTTACCTTTTGTATTGTAGCATTTAATAAGAGGGTCCACAATGGCTTCAATTCAAAGGCTGATAAACACAGCATAGCCTAAGTGATTGTAGCATAATCTAATCGTAGCATCATCAGCAATGTTTCTGAACAATAAAAACCAGCAAACTTAAATTTATTTCAAATACCATGTCGGTTGAGTTTTTCAGAGTTAGGCCAGAGAAATACTTGTGTAGCTAGACCCTCATCTGCACCCCAGACAAGTATGTATGCATACCACTACAAATCCTCAGTATTTCAGTGATCTCTTGAAAAGCCTGGTATAATATGCTGATGACTAACACACTTCTTGTTTGTCAGATATRCATAGCTGTATAAAAACTTTGCTGGTATATCTGAAGAATATTTGACAAGCTGACTSCTGTAATTTACAGCTAAGATGGAAGAGAACAGACTATGTCCCCAGGGGAGCAAAGCAGTCTTAATATTTTAACTTTCTTAAATGCTTTTCAAAGCAAATTTTCCTACAGAGCTTTGTTTGTGTACACAAAACCATAGCTGGTCGTAAATATAGGTGACAATGTATTCTTGTAAATGCAGTTATAAGTATTTCAAGAATGCCAACAGTTGTTCCTGGAACTATTTCTATTTCCTGATGCACAGGTTCATATCCTCTTCTAGTAAAATACTTCATACTGTACTTTTAAATTTTTTTATTAAATTTTTATAAACTGAGGTTGAGACCAAGAAGTTTACACAATAATTTGCTTGTAAAGATTGATTATCTGGCAGTGTAGCACTTTGTCTTCTCCAGTTTTAAGGTGGGCCATAATGAAGTGTACAATTGTTCTTCAGTGAATATTCCTGGTATTGAAACAGCAACATAAAATTCCAGAGTGTCCCATGAAAATACAGTAGCAAGGCACATGTCAGGGTTCAGAAAGGACAGGGAGATTATGGGCTATGGGAATCAGCTGAAGAAAAGTCTGTATAGATTTGCTCAAATATATACATATATTCTGCATGGTTCCCTGAAGGAAAGTATGCTTTCCTGCTTTTAAATCCTATGTCTTCCTTAGATTTCAGTGTATACCCTGAATTTTTTCATGTGACAGTTTTTCAAATGATGTTGAAACAGTTGTCCCTGCTGCTTCAGCTTTTTCTGAATGAGGTCCATTTGTTTATTTTTCAAAGAGTAAAGACATTATTTCTTCATGTTCTATACTTWAGTTAAATTCACAGAGTTCCTTAGTTTCTGTCTCCCATCTGCTCTAATTTTTTCTTTGWTTGTAAATTTTATTAAGCAAACATCCTGCTAGTGTAAATTAATGAAGTCCTATTGACGTTAATGGGAAAATGATAGTTTATAACAGCTGATGATTTTGCATTTTGTGTTAAATGAATATGTAAACAAAAATTGGTACATTGCTATTGGCTATGCCATATTCCAAGAACACTCTTAAAGTTATTTATTTTTCCCATGGGTGTTGTTCCATTGGGGTTTTTTTTCTGTGTTTGTTGTTTCAGCCTGTAAAATCTATGGATCTCTCTCTTTTATTTGCCTTGTTTTCTGAATATGCAAATTCTTTTAGTCATGTTATTTTTCTCTGTAGTAAATTGTATGTCTAGATGCCTGCTTCCCATCATAAAACAGGGAGGATTAATCAGCCTCTGGAAAGGTGTAGAATGTCTCTGTCATCTCTAAAGGTAACATAAATGATTAATTTAGACTGGAAAGGGAAAACTGACTTAACCAAATTCTGTCTGTAGTGACTATCTATTGACTTTGTCAAATGGTTCTTTTTAGAGCACATATTGAGATTTCTGAACTCTGAAAAAGGAACTTTATGGTTTCAAATTTCATTAAAATGGGAAAGAAAAAAGAAAAATAAGGCATGCATTCTGAAWGTGTATTTACCATCAATTTATGAAAAGTACCATTCAGCATCTACCAATAGTTCCTGTTCTTTTGGCTAATGTCTCTTTTCAGTTGCTTCAAAATATTTTGCACCATCAGAGGTATACTGAACAACTTGCCCACAGTATTCCATCTGGTTAARCTATAGTCCTCTCCTTTCCTTTTGAAATACAACATTAAAGGGAGTGATTTCTGTTATGGCTTGATATCTAAATCTTCAGACTTGGTAGCTGTATATTTTCTGTTTCTGTTTGATAGTTGGTTACAGGGCTGTCCTCTTCTGGCTTTGCTATTAATCACTAACCTAAATAGCATGATTATTTGTAATAACAGGTAGGGAAGTCTCAAAGTAATCAAATCTGGAAAGGTCAGTAGCGGAAAATAGTTCCCATATATGAGACGTTTTCAAACAGGAAATGGAAGGCATCAAGTGGCAGTCCTGTAAATAGGAACATAATCAAAAGTGCAGATGGAAAAAAATAAAGAAAAGTAGGTCAGGGATGATTCTACTGATGCAGCCAGAGAATAACTGATGCGTGTACTAAAGGCTCTGTCATTTCCATGAAGAGCTTTATCCTACAAAGCCAGCAAAAAATAGAGTTGAAAGTGGAAGAAGCATTGAGTGGTTTGGAGCCTGTTTGTATTTCTGAGAGACAAACAAGGGCAATATGTGCTGCAGTCAAGAGTCTGAAAATGCCAAAAGAAGAAATCAGAGTAYAGCCTATTGGACACCATTTGTTCCTCTCTTGTTATCAGTCATTTTCCTGTATATAGGATGACAAAAGTGAAGTTGTGTTGGTGTTTGTCCACAAATAGCTGGTCTGGTCATCTGTAAAATGAGTCTTTTTAGGATGATGTCATTCATATCGTGTGGTAGTGCTGCTGCAGATTTTGAAAATCTTTTCCTCAAAGCTGCTTGTGGCTTCAGTTTTTAGCTAGGACAGGGTTGACTCATGGGTGTTAATTTGGGTTTAAGGTGTATTTTTAAACCTCATTCTCCAGTTTGCAAGCACTCAGAATCTCTGCCAGAATCCAGACCTGCTGTTATTTAGGGATTATTTGTATTCACAGCCTATTGTTTCAAAGGACAGCATCAGTCAGGCCATTCTGTTAAGTGGACATACATCAGTTTGACAGAAAGTGTCCTAATCTGCCTAAAGATTCACCACATGAACTGTTTCAGTTGTTCTAGTCTACATTTCTCTCCATGTGCATTCAGATGCCATTATTTGTTTGTCTTGACTCTGATAGATGTTTCCCTAACATACTTGTACTTTTTCCTTGGGTAGTGGAAATCAAGACAATTTCCTCTCTTTATGTTTGCAGTTGCTTAGAGCTACTTCAATAATGCAAAATAACAGTACATTTTTCTGGGACAGATCTTGGGCCTCCAGAGTTCCCTTTTCTGGGACAGATCTTGGGCATAGGGAAATAAGCTGGAAGCATGGTGTTTGCCCAATAGATGCAGTGTACTACAGGTGGTCAAAGATATTAAAAAACTCACAAAAATATCACTGCAGAACTTCAAAGGCTTCTTATTCTAAAAATATCTAGATAAACTCTGTATATATGCACTCTTTTTGGATAATTTATGTTCAGCCAGAAACATTTATTAATTCTGAACACATTATTCAGGCTGAGTAATACCCATTACCACTCCTCTGTTACAGCAGTCATCTACATTTAATAGAGCTTTTTATCTAATTAAGCTTTTGTTTACTGTCCATATTTAGGCAGTGTTGAACTTGCATTTCCATCACCCAAGAAAATATTTTCATTCTGAAATTCATGTGTTCTGTCTTTTTCTTCTCTTCTTCCCCTTCAAGTTTCCAATCAATACCCTGTATTTCTTCCTGAACTCATTATTTTAACATTTTACTAATTGTCAGTTCAGATAATTTGATAAGTAGGGTTAAAATTGTTCAAAATCAATCAACACTGTAGCTCTGATTAGCACTTTAAAGTTCAATCATTGATTCCAGCCTGTATCTCTTCAATTACAGTGACTGTCACTTCAGGTTGCCAAGTGAAGTTTGTTTCTATTGTAGACAGGGTTATGAAAGTCCTTTTATATAGGCATTTTTCTCTCCAGGCTAATATTTTTTTTCTTTCTAAGTCATAAAGTTTAATTTTTATAAGAATCCTATTTTATTCCTGAACAAAATATGAAACACATCTTCTCAATAAACATAGAATTATTGGGCCTAGCTCACTTGGGAAGAAAAAGAGTATGCTCTTTTAAAAAAAAATTAATTATTAGAGCCCCTGAAAGCTATCTGTGACCCTGCTTATGCCTTTACAATTTCTGCTCACTGTAAGCTTTCTCCTTTTGTCACAAACCAATTCTGTGTTTTCTACAAAGGATTTCTCTTAAATGACCAGAAGATCAGCACTTCTATTCATTGCTATGAATCGTGTTTTTTAATGAGTAGCAACAACGCTGAGGGAATTTTTCTGTTTAAAGTTAAGGTTGAGAACAGTCTTTAAAGTCTTTACTTCCCCTTCCTTCTTCCAGTTAGCAGTAGAGCTCACAATGGATTTATGCATGTATGTGCATTCTTGTGTGACTAAATCAAAAATGTTTGCATACTGCTAGAGAGAACAGAGCTTCTAGGTTTCTGACGCATCATAGCACAATGCTGAAATATAACCTAAGAGTTAATAATGAGACTTATTTTTCTGAACAAGGAGCAAGTTTGGTCATCTCTGGCCAATTCATGCACTTCCATTTTAAACATAACATGGAAGGTGGAAAATATTCACTGGATCCTTTTTTTCGTCTTTCTTAAATTTAAAGTTCTGAAATCTTGATTTAATATTCATAGGTCTCTGAGTTCAAATTGCAGTGCAAATTGCAGTACAAATAAGTGCTAGAATGAACTATAGAAACAATTTTAATCATCAACAAAAGGTAATTGATTGATTATTCTTGTTAAGACTGACTCCTAAGGCAACAAAGCAGCACTTTTTAAATCTAGATATCAAATGTGTACAATTGTTTGTAAAATTAAAATATATAATACCTCAAATATAATGAACCACTGCTACAAAGAAGCAGGAAAAAGGAAAACAATTTGTGTGGTTTTTGAAAGATTGCTTATGTATAGTGTATGAAAATTATATAGGCACAACTTCTCATTAGTGTTCTGTTTTTTCTGTAACTAATGGTGTTCCCCTGAAAAATTATTGTCATGGGATTGATCTGAGAATTGTGAAGTTTTTCACTGTCTCCCCTAACATATGAAATTGAAGTACTAAAGAAATCCTTTACAAAAAAAAACAGTGTTATATGTTGCAAATATGACTAGTTCCCCATTTCTTCCCCTTCCCTTCACACCAATTTCCTGATGAATACAAAAGGGAGGTGAATGGTATCATGAAAGCAATGGAGATATATTATGAATAGTAGAAAATTTACAAAAGCAAATAACTCCTAAACACATTGAGTTAGGTATAACCTTATATCTCAGACACTCCTTCCCAGCCTCATGACATTTTCCCTATTTTCAAATGCAGRAAGGTTAGGTAAACTGACATGTAGAGTTCTCACACTACATGTTCAACTCCATGGTACTTGTGGCTGAAATAATGTTAATAACAAAAACAAAAACAAAAACGAAAACAAACAAAAACCCCCCCAAAAAACAAACCAACACAAAACAAAACCATAGCACAAAATTGTTCTTTGTTTCCCTTGTTTCCCTTCTGTGCCTGGCTTTGCCTATGAAAGCTGAGATGTTTATCGTCTCAGAATGGMGCACAGCACAGTGCAAATTCTGAGTTTGAAACAGGGATCAAACAGTAATCCTCTGCACAGTCCTTTCAAATACTCTTTTGGTCTTGGTGCCAAAGGGCAGCTTGGAAATTAGATTTTTTTGCCAATACAACTGTATTGCCCCATCTCTTTTGTTTTAAAATTCAGTTTGTGTTTTGTTCAACACAAGATGAAGACATCTTTTAAGCTTTGTTTATTATTACYTCATCAAGGCTGACTTCCTAAAACAGCAGTTCAAAACAATGATATAAAAGAAGGGAAATTTTTTTGTAATTTTTTAAAATAGAAATTATGTCCCCATTGTGAATCATCTTCATGAAAATGGCAGCTCTTACTCTTTGAATATAAAAGGTACAAAACCAAAACAAAATCAGACATTTCCTATCTGTTTCAAATGAATTCAAAGCAAGCAAAAATGCACAGTATCAACCAGCGTGTTGTGTTATCTTTTGAAACACAAAGGGGACAACTAATGAAATTCCAGTACAAACACTGATGATTCTTCTGAGATTTTTTGGGGATGGGGAGTTGGGAAGATGTGTCTGAAGACTAGCTGTGAAGGAGTTGAAAGCTTGTGGGTAAGAATCAGGGACTGATGCAACAAAGGGAGCCTGGTGACTGGTGTCCACTGCAGGCTGCCTGATAAAGGGAACCTATTGATGAAGCCATCCTGCTCCAGCTACAGGAGGCATGGCACTCACAGGCTCTTGTCCTGCTGGAGGACTTCAAAYGCCCTGATATCTAGTGAAAAAATGTCATGATGAACTCTAGGCACTCCAGGATACTCCTAGTAAGTGTGGTGGGTAAGTTCCCAAGCATCAATAAGTTCCCTAGGGGATCAACARCARCCCTGCTGAGAAGGACTTGGGGCTGCTGGTGGATGAGAGGCTGGAGCCAGCAAAGTGCACTAAACAGCCCAGAAGGCCAATAGTGACTTTGGCTGCATCAAAAGCAGTGTGGCCTTGCCTGATTGCCTAAATATACACGTGCATGGCTTCTCAGGAGGGCTTCATAGCCTCTGCTGAACCACTCYACTTTCCTCACCCAAAGCAGCACAYCCACAGGTTTGGATRTGTTACACRTGCCCAGGCTGCAGTCCCACCTTGGGCAGCCTGGTGAACGGATGAACTCTTGTAGACAGGGAAACTGCACTCAACCTGTACCAGATGGTGCCTAARCACAACATATAGCAACAGGTCAAAATCAGACAGGAAGTCTGCTATTATGCAAATCATTGGTGGGATTGCTGTCCTGCAGCTACTGCCATCTGTAGCAGTCCTTCTTAAAAGGAGGGAAAGCATAATAAACAAAAACGTTAGGAATGCAGGAATTTGGAAACCAGACATTTAAAAAAAAACAAAAGCCACCCCAAAACCAGAGCAAATCCACTGTGTTAAAAAAGATTGAAAATCCCAGGCCCATGCAATCAGAGWGAAAACATGGATGTCTCCAYTGGTGATCAAATCAGGAATGACRAGTGACACCTAGAACATAAATCAGATGTTCTGATTAATCATCTCTCAGGGTAATGTTTTATGTCATTACCACCTCTGAAATAGTTTCAGGCTTGCATGTCTCTTGGGATCATGTAACAGGGGCTGTTATATGACAAATATCTTTTCCAATTTGTAGATATCAACAATTTTTTTATATTTTTATCCCAGTCTGAAGATACCACCAGCTTCAATTTCACAGCAATAAACACTGCAGCTAAATCAGCTTTGAACTCAGACATAGCACAGGTCTGACGGTTCAAAATAACCTTCTAAATAATCTCAGGTTTATGTTCCTGAACTCACACTTTGTTATTCAATTGAGTCTTTGCTTGTAGACTGATGCCTTAGATACAGATGTTCCAAYGCATTAAGAAGCAAAAAGAAAGGTGTAATTTGCATTTTTACAGGAACTTTTCTTTCTTTCAATGAAGCGGTTAAAGGGCATCAGCAAACTGCAACCATTATACATGCATCAGCTCACTGCAGGTTTCTCAAGCTTTCATTTTGCTTGGTTTATGTCTGCTGTGGAGCTGATGGCCTTGAATATTCACACTATTGTTTTCTGGAGTTTCTCTTAACTCGATTTTGAGTTTTGAAATTGTGAAAAMAAAGGAGAACAAAACCTCTACATCAAAAGGGAGGGTGGAATAAATTATACACAAAGAAACAATTTGAACAGCACCTTAGTCTTTCATAAAATAAGAGTTGCAAGCCTGAAAGTCAGTAATGCACAGCCCCTGTGCTTTCTTGTTGGCAATTATGATCGTTATTAACACAGACTTTATGGGGCATGAGATGAATTGTTGCTCCAGAGGGAGTTTATTCTGAGCAGGAACAAATGTCACTGTTGCTTTTTCAGAATTTTGAAGGGCAGTTTGGACTTTGGCGATCCTCAGTTTAACTCTGATGGATTAACAAAACTTTAAAATTTAAAAGAATGTTGGTGAAGCAGTAGGATTTTATCAGAGCATTTTCACATATTGTGTTTCTGCGTTAGTGAATTACATAGGCAAGAACCTGTGCTTCAGTAACTATCAGCAACTTCCCAAGGGCACATAAAGAGAATTCCACCTTTGTCCCTTAAAAACTGACAGCTAACTATGGCTCATGTATTTCACTTGTCCCTTTCTCTTTCAATTGGATGGTTTGACATCTCCACAAAGCTAGATCTGACTTCAGTGCTTTGAAAATTTTYGGTAGCTATTAATCTTTTTTGCCACCACTGTTTTGTTTCCAGTGGCAGCACTCCCCTCCATGCACAGCTGAACAGATTCATATCACTAGGATTTTCTTTTGTATTCTCTGGTGGAACAGTACTTCTGCGGATTTCTGAATTTACATGGAATTTGTTAGGGGTTTTATTGCATTCTCTCTCCTCCATGTGCAGGTCTGACTGTAGCTGTCTACAGCTTCAAAAGAGAATTTGAGAAGCTTCTTTTACAATTCTTTGTTTCTCATAGGAGGGAGTGAGCACTTTTTAATTGCTGCCTAAATGTTTCTTTTCAACTTTATGAGTTACTGATTGATTTAAGACAGAAAACCTCTAAGGGCTGTCATACAGTGCACATAGAGGTTTATGGGGAAGTAGCAGATTTTTGAATGCTTGCTGCAACTGAAAGCAGCAGAAATGCTTCTTAAGCTAATGTCCTGCTTGGTTCCTAATCCCTTCAGTGCCCAGGTTGTCTTCAAGTGCCTCAATGTAGGTGTAACGTCAGGTACCACTGGCCTAAAAACTAATACTGAACATTGAATTTTTAGCAGCTGCCATGTGTGAAAAGTTCTCACATATGTGATACAGTGGAAATATTAAAGTGGTCACTTGTGTCTTGTGATTTATATATGAGAGGTTATGAAAAATACTTCAGCAAAAGGATTGTAAGGTAGTGCAAGGTTCTCTATGCAAAGTCAAAAAGKTTGAAAAAAATGCTCCCAGCAYAAGAARGRCATGGAACTGCTGGGGGAAGTTCAGAGAAGGACCATGAAGTTGACCAGAGTACTGGAGCACCTCCACTATGAAAACAGGTTGAGAAAATGGGGCCTGTTCAGCCTGGACAAGAGAAGGTTGTGTAGAGACCTCGTAGCAACCYTCSAGTAWKTGAAGGGAGCCTACAGGGAGGTTGRAGAGAGACACTTYATYAGGAACAGAAGTGACAGGACAAAGAGTAATGGGTACAAATTAAAAGAGGAGAATTGAAAGGAAGAAATTCTTCACTGTGAGGRTGGTGAGACACTGGAACAAGTTACCCAGGGAGGTTGTAAATGCCCAAGGCCTGGCAGAATTCAAAACCAGATTGGATAAGACCTCGGGCAAACTGGTCCCTGTGGGCGTGTCCCTGTCTATGGCAGGGAATTTGGGACTRAATGATCTTTAAGGTCCCTTTCAACCTATTAACATTCTGTGATTCTGTGAAATTATTCAAGCCAGGGCTTTATTTTCATGTACAAGAAACAATTCGGCTAATAGTTGGAAAGTGTTTTTCTAGACAATTTATGTGCTTTTTATCCATAAAAGATACTTAATCATTTTAGGGGGTTATCTTTTAAAAAAATCTTTATARGATTTTCACAGGAGGCTGTTCAGTCAAAAGAATGCATTCCACATGAGACAACATTAATGGAAATCACTACATCTCCCAGTAGGTGATGTCTGCAAGTACTCAGACTTGTTGTTGCACTTCACTAGTTGCCAGTTCAAAAACACGTCTTAAAAGTGAATGGGAAAGCTCAAATRAAAATATTATTATTTTTAGATTTATGTTCTTGAAGACACTGTTGATCAATCTTTCAGGTTATGTATTACAGACCTTTTTTTTTTTAATGAAAGCTCTTTTTCTTGTGTCATCTATAAAAATGATATTGCATTTTTATCTCACTAAAAGTATGTCAGGGTATACTATTTTTTTGTAGCACAAATTGCAAAGGTTTTGTTTGTTTTTGGTTTTTTTTTTTTAACTGAGATCTGACAGTGATGTTTGACAATAATCTCCTTGAATGAGAAAGTGCCAGTAATACTTTACAGTAAAGAAAAGGGATTGCAGAGGGATGAGTGGGTGTAAAAGATGACATATATTTCTGTACTAATCCTGTTGTAAGTAGTAGGAGAGGGCACACAGCTCTAAAATAAAATACTTTGAAATCAGATTTGAGAGGACTGAATAAAAGAAGTCTGGACACCTATATAGTTGAAGAYAGGAAATATTTAACATCAGATACAAAGTAAGGAATGATGGAGATGGTGACTGCTCTCTCCTAAATCTTTGTCTATAAATATCTGAAAGGGGAGGGACCTAAAAGATCAACKAATTCCACCTTCCCTGCTCTTGGCAGGGACAACTTTCATTAGACCAGATTGCTCAAAGTCCCATCCATCTTGTCCTTTAGCATTTCCAGGGATTGATATGACACATAAAAAATCCATGTGAAATCTACAGCAGTAGTGTTTTCAGGGTAGTGGTGATATTCAGTTGTATGTTTACCTTGCTTAGAGGATCAGTCACAAAGTAAATATCTCAGGTTTATTTACAGAGATTTTGAACAGGGTGAGGTTGAGATGGCTGAGTCTGATTCCTACCCCTATGAATTGTTGGAGTCTGCTRGAAGAGGTGACTCTAAATTCAAATGATTAAATGTATCTATGACTGCAGCCTCCAGTATGTGATACTAAAGTAAGGTGGAATGGAGTGATAACACTGATGTTGGAGATAAAGGAAARCATGTTCTCAWCCAATCTGTTAAAATAGTGCACAGTTTTTKGTAGTTTCTTGACTGGGTTGATGACAWCTCCAGGAACWTGTACACCTAACTCWTGTCYAAGAATGYGCKTCTTGTTTACTWAACYTCTTTATTAAGCASTCAATAGTAAAGAGGGGTGTTCAGWAGAGGTAGCATAGTATTTTAAACTTCAGTGAACTTATAAASGAAGGTAACAGATAACAGTGCATCCTACTATCCWGCTGTGTGGGTCTAATAGTATTTCTGTATTTCTCTGTCTTTTGCAAAAGAAGAAAAGAAGACCAAAAGTAGATGATCTCCTGCAGATAAAGTTAGCCTTTCTCTACATACCTGTAGATTTCTATCTAAATATGCAAGCATAGTATTTGTAATAAAAAGAATACTTCAATAAAAGGTTTTGCACACACATGATTTAGTACTGTCTGATAAATATGAAAACTGGATGGATTCATCAGTGATAATGGTATGAAAAGTCCCAGTCTTATTTATGACCAAAATTTATGTCTGATTTTGCTACTAGACAAACAATTGTGCCTCAAAGCCATGCATGGTCTTCCTATCTTCATTTTGATTTCACTTTATTTGTTACAATTTTCAATCAGTGTTTTCTGTTGTAAAAAAGTTCTCATGCAGTATGTATAAACCCAGGTAGAGTTTTAACCTAGCAGCTATTCATCATCCAAAAGGAGGCAGCAGTTCTATTCATGGGTATTGRTATCAGAATGAATAGTGCTTTTTGGTATAATTTTTTGCCATACTACTATGCCTTCCTACAGCAGCACAGATCAAAGAGGGCTGTGTTGGAGACACTGCAGAGCACTCTGGAATCAGGGCTGCAGGTGTAATCAGAGCAAACAGTAGGCAGTGATAGTCCTGCAGTTCCTCTAATGGATGACAGCACATAGCAACAGCACAAAAATCTTTGTGATTTCCAACCAAATAAACATATTACCATCTATCTCTGGGGTACAGCTTCTTCACTGCAATGAAGTTTCTAAGAGGTTGCTGACAGGAACAAACTGTTAAACAATCAAGATATATCAAAGACATTTTCATGCTTGTTTTCTTTGTTCCCTATCTAGTAGAACAAATCTGACATCTGGCAACAGCAAGTCAGCAGTATTTCTACATTTTTTGCTCCCTTTTTTTCTGTATTATTCATATATTGATGCTCAGGAAAGTCAGTACTGCAATCTTCCATTGAAAAGAGAGTGGGGGCTGCTGCAAATATTCTTGAGTCTTAGGTTTCTGTGGACAGATCTATTCAGTGAAGACTATTTCTGTAATTGAACTGTGRAGGATTTTTTATTGTTTTCAAAGATCTGTTTATAGAACTTAGAGGGGTAGCTTTTTATTAGCTTCTCAGCCCTTTTTAAGAAGCTATGACCACACCCTGTAATTCTGTTGCATGATAGCACAGAAACATACAGAATAGCTGGATAGAAAAATTCTAAGGTAAGTTCTGTTAGTATGGATATTATATTTTGTCAGTAATACAGCTGACAAAATTAACCACAAAAGCTAATGTCCTGGAGCAGGTGAGATGGAATATTGCAGCTTAGACCAGAATTTGCATGTGTGTCRTTAGTTTATGCTGAAAAGACAGAGAAAATCATTCTTTCAAAAAAAAAAATATATTCCCTGTTAGCGTGGTTAGGCACTGGAATAGGTTTCCCAGATCAGTGGTGGAGTCACTATTCCCAGTGTTTAAGAGACATYTGGATCTGGTGCTGGATGAGATGGTTTAGGGGTTACAGTGCTGGTGCTGGGTTGGTGGYTGGACTTGATGATCTTAAAGGTCTCTTCCAACCTTGACTATTCTATGATGATACTCTATGATTCTGGGAGCCCAGATGTTCTATTCTGATGCATGGATCCAATATCTGGCATCATTGACAACCTTAGTGAGTCCTGTTGCAAGTATAATAGAATGATATCCATCRCTATGACGCACAGTGGGACTGGAACACTGATTTCCTGCTGAATATTCAGTGCACCTTTCAGCCTTAACTGAAATTGTCAATCAACAGAAATGCTTAATGTTTCTTCCTTTTTACATGGTTCAGCCTTCGTCTCAGCAGGAGACTTCTGTTTGTTATTTTTTATACTCTGCCTGTCCTAATCACAAATTCTTCCCAGTTAATGGAAGGTGATAATCGGGTGAGGCCAACATCCCAAGACCTTTGTTACCACTGTGTGCTTTGGATGGGAAAGGGAACAAACCAACTGCAAGAAGGAGACCTTAGCAAGGTACTAGCCTTTCCCAGCCTGAGACATGCAAAAGAAAGTCCTTCAGAAGTGCACAATATGCAGAGGTAAATGAAGGTTTTTGCTCTTCTTTGGGAGCAGAGAAACCCTTACACCAGCTAAGACCAGATACCSATGTGCTCATTTCAATAGAAAATGACTTTAAATCATCATCTATATACCCTGTGCTTTTGAATACCCTGCATGAATCAGCAGTGAGTGGCCAGTTCAACTGTGCTTTGTTTCTTAGGGTATCCTAAAGGGTGTCCTAGTTGGGTCATTAGACTGTGAAAKCTGTGATAGCTGTAGAAATGAAATGGGTGAGGGATGGATAAAAGACCAAGAATGGAAGCTCTCATAAACAGAAGAGGTTCAGTTGTGTTTATATTGCTAAGGAGTAATAAAATTGTCTGAAATGAAAGCTTATTTGGCAAGAGGAAGTTATGAGGCTCATTACCAACAGATCATTAAAGATCCATCATTTAGATCTTCAGTTCAGGTCATGCAATATTTCAAAAAGACAGAATAYAACATGGAAACAAAGCCTTGTAATATTCATTAGATGTGTATAATTAAAAGAGCAAAGTGAATGAAACTATTATGGCTCACATTACAGCAGAAAAGRACTAATGGTCAACATCAGAGACAAGCCTGAAGGAATCTAAATTGCTATAATTTACAGTTTACATAAAATCTTCCCTCAAGGCCTGAACCATTGTTTATTTAGAAACCTCTTATTTTAGCTGTGCAGAGAATAATTMTGGACATGGAGCATCTTTGTTGGCTCCAAGTTCCCCATAATCATGCCYGTGGCACAAAAGGCAGAACAAAAATATGAATTTTTGCAAATCTGCTTCCTGCATCCTACATTAGGGAGTTGAGCTTGTGTCAGAGACAGTTCTGAAGGCTACTTGTCCTGYCTGGCTCATCTAAAGGGCACAAAAATGGTATTTATCAGTCTTGGAGATGAGGAAACAATAAATGTTAAATAAATTTTAAATTAGTTTACAACAGAAAGTGAAAGGATGAATACTAAGACAACGTAATAGGGGTGGAGGAGATGGGACCTCTAGATAATTTGTTGGATTCAAAGCATAACTATTTTTCCTTTACTTTCTTTACATAACAAGCATCTGAAAGTTCTTATTAGACTGAAATGAACTTGAGTGAAACATGAAGGACTTAGTAATAAATATCCTAGTTTATATAAATATCTATTCATCATAAGAAAAAATCCTGACTAAATATAGTAYAAAATCACTAGACCAATTTAGACAAGAATAAAAGTCAACAGCTATATGAAAAGTGTAAGCAACAACAAAAGACATAAATCATGAAAAGATTTTAAGCAAAATACTGAATGCTATAAAAAGAAGAATGCATTAGAGGAGAACTAAAATTAGGCCCATAGAAACATATAGACAAGATGATTTTTTTAGGTTAAAAAAAMCCCTCAAAATTCACTGAAGAAAGAAATTAAAACATCAGAGGAGTGAATTAAAAAAGAAGATGGAAGGAATGATAAAGCATACAATTGCATGAATGCTTCTCCCAGTGTATTTACTTGAGAGATAAGGAAAAATATGCCATTTGACACTACTTCTGTATGCAGTCCTCTGAAGGATTTTGTGACCAGTGAGGTGGAAGCATTTAGTAATTTAGCACAAATGAAAACTATCAAGGTTCCATAACTAAAACAGTATTTCTTCTAAGGTTTCATGAAGGAGGTAATGGAAAAAAGTAGGGCAGTGAAACACAGTATAGAAAAATTGTTAGGCCACAGTGGATTAAGAGAAAAAAATTACAGGGAAAACAAGCCAAATATTGTAGAATTAATTTGTTGTCCTTCTGCAGGTGTTAATAAGGTAGAGCTCTAAYCAAACATCATAGTGGAGTTTTGTTTTGGCTAAGATGTCTTGTGGATTTGATAAGGAGTCTGAACCCATGGTTTGCATGTGGGAGCAAGGCTCTCATCTGGTAGTTATAGCAAAGCTGGTGGGTGGCTTTTTGGGCTCTCCTACTGAGAGTATTCCATTGACAAAAATAAATAAGTTTTCAGAGGGCAAGAAAGAAGGAGAAATAGATTTAGTCAATACCCTGGCTTCATTCTGTCACAAATAAAAAATCCATTTTCCATATGGTTTGTTAAGTTTAAAAGATTGATCAGAGCAGGAGTGAAGAGGACAGAAGGACCTGCTCTTCTGATGGAAAAGCATAGAGAGAGGGAGTAAAAGGAAAAAAATGCTGTGTGATTCACTTGAGGGATCAGAGCTGACTTGCCCAACCTCTCATGCATTGATCTTGGAAAATGTTTTCTCTTGCTCTCTGTGTACAAAACCCTTCCTCATGAGAGAAGATCTCTTTGTGCCCTGTGTTGCTCCTGTTTGTCAAGTTGATGACAAAGTGTAACTGCCCTTCACCACACTAGATTTTAARTCCTAAATATGCAAAGCATTGTCTCATTTTACATCAGCTGCTCATTATCCTGAGGAAAATTATATAAAAGGAGAAAAAGATCTGATCTGTTTTTATTTCTAGTAAACTTATAAAAAAATACCCATGTTTCTCATGTTGCTTGATGTCTCCAGATGGATCTTTTAAAACCCCGTGGTCTTTCTCCAGCTCTCAGAATYGTGGCAGGTATGTACATTCTAACTAGATTCTCAAGACCAAAAAGCTCAGATATATCACTTTCTCTCACGGTTTGACCACCTAATGTTTTTATTTTCAGGTAAATATTTTCTTGCCAGGTTGAAGCTGACACCTTGTGGTTTGTGACTACACACCCTCACTGGTAAAACAGAATGAGCTGTTTTACAGAGAAATTTCTTCAGCTCTGTCCAAAGGTAATACGTCTGCATATAATTTTGCTAATTTAATTTTTACAAGTAAAGAGTGCAATTAATTAAATACAGCACTATCCCATACATGCAGTTGAGAACAGACAGTTATGTATCCATTTTCCTATCTTACTTCCTTATGTTTTCATGTTMATTCAGTTGACTAAATATATTGTTGATAAAATATGTTGGAAACTTTCAATTTTTCATCCAATTTTTTKGATGAAATAACACATCATAATGTATATTATATTTTATATAAATTATGCTATATTATTTTATATCTATAAAAAACATTACCCTGGGAGTGATACTGCAACAAGAATGAATATAGTCTAAATATCACATCCAGACTGAATTTGCAGGTCAAACARCTTAATGGAATCACATTTTTAATTCAAATTAAAGAAAATTTTTTTYACTACTTGAGAGATAACATACAGTTATGTTTTTTATGCAGACATTCACAGGTAAACTTTACCATCTTCTATAGCAAAAGTGAGAAGGAATAAAYGTTAAAGGGGACCTAAGACTCTAAGTTGCTTAATTTTTTTATATGAATCCCTTTTTTTAAATAAGGCCTGATCTTGTACCCTGGGAGTCAAAGATGACTGTGAGGCAGTGGGATATTGCAAACATTCATGCAGTATCTTTCTTTTAAAGACTGTGGCATTTCATTATGAGATGGCAAGAATTGCAGTAATGCATATTGCAGCTCAATGAGGTCTCCTTAAGTTCACATAAAAGTGGTAAATATTTTCCAGGCCCTGTGTCTGAGATTGTCAGAATTTAACAAATGTTTCCTTGAACAGGAGGCCAAGTGGGATGCTGAACTGTGCCAACAACCTAACTTTATGTACAGCTCTAAAACTCYAGACACAATGGTCAGGTACTTTCTCCTGAGGCAAAGAAGCATTATTTTATAGGTGTATGTCTTTTATTATTATAAAACTCTGATTTATGGATTTCAATATTAAGCAGAGCAGTGCTTTCAAGTGAATTTAWCTTGAAATAAGCAAATGCATTGCCATTTAACCATATGCTTAATGGTATGCTACTTATAATTGTAATGATTGTTTGCCAAGCATAGTTTCAAATAAAGAAAGAAATGCACAGATGGTTTTCTTATTTAAGTGCATTAAAATGCATACAGAATGTTTAGAGATGCAAATCCTTTAAATCAACTACTTGACAAAATCAGGCTTTGTTCCAAGTTGTTGTAATACAGTCTCTTGCATATAAATAAAAGATTGTGTTACAGAAAGAGAGAGAATAAGTCATCTGTAGAACAGCAGTCAAGAACTCAGTCTGAAAAGGCTAAAACCGTAGGGCTTTTATAATACAGAGGAGTTAGAAGAGTTGGAGAGGTAAATTGTCTGCAGTTATTTCTGTGGGTGATTGTACAGTAGGAGCAAGATTATRTTGATGCATTCGCCCCATTATAGTGACTTAGAAGGAATTTACTCCTTTTAATACCTCAGTGTCAGAAGCCAGCATTGCATTATTTTAATTTATAGCATTATTAATACAGTTTATATTTCACTGCCCCTTCTCAATCTTCCCATTCATAGTGTTTTACCAGTTTCTCTTGGCTTTCAGGAATGGCTTCAGAAATAGTTTTTCAAGTGAACAGATGTTAAAGCAATGCTAACTGTGGTTTATGATGATCAAAGCATACATAGGCAGGTAGCTGSCCCTGTGATGGAAAGCTTGGCACTTACTGTGCTGGAGTTATTATTTCTCTTTGAAATTCAGAAGGGCATCAAAATTGTACCAAAGTAACTATGAATGGCAGATGAAAGGAAGATTTAAGGAAGTCTATAAGAAAAGACAGGAAAGGTTTGAGAAAACAATAAATGGATAATTGTTTGCATCCCTTCTTTCCTATGACTGTAGAAGTTYAAATTAATCTAGGAAAACTAATGAGCAAGTCAAGAAGTATTGGTGGAGTCAAACTAAAAAGAGGATGGGAGTTTGGTGTTTCAGGTAAATRAGACACTTACCACAAAGTATCTGCAGTCATGGTGTGGAAGGATGGATTATTTGGTAGCTCAGTAGCCTGGCTCTATCAGGTTGTGTTTTAGAAGACTTTAGTTTAATTTTCCTTTTCTTTTTATTTTTTTCCTTTTTTTTTCTTTTTTTTTCTTTTTTTAATAATGCTTCAGTAACTAGAATATTGAAGACAGTTATTCAGGAAACAATAGTACACCTAAAGGTGTCTCAGGGAGAGTAATGAATATTCTTTGCTGGTATTGCAAACTCAAAGAAGCAGAACAGTGTCAGAAACACATGCAGTGAGTAAAGGAGGAAAGGCATGTTGCTCATGTTTCTTGATTTCTCCAGATTTCTCCAGATGACCCTTTCAAAACTCCACAGTCTTCCTCCACCTTTCAGGACTGTGGCAGATATGGACTTTCTTAGTGCAGTTTCAGGACCAAAAAGTTTAGATATATAACTTTCTTTCATCCTTTTTACCACCTAATGTTTTTATTTTCATGTACATATTTTCTTRCCAGGTTGAAGCTGACACCTTGTGGTTTGTGACTACACACCCTCTTACATCAAAGACTTTTTTGGAATATAAAGTAGATGAAACAGATGAGATCTATCTAACCTCAGCTGYCAGTCATCCAGTTGGGTCATTTTCATCCTTGAGATTCTTGTTTGTGTTGGTTTTGGCTGGCATAGAGTTRATTTTCTGTACWGTGGMTGGGATGGTGCTGTTTTGGATTTTTGCTGAACACAGGGTTGACAATAAAGAGATGTTTTTGTTATTGCTGAGCAGGGCTTAGACARAGCCAAGGCCTTTTCTGCTTTCAGTGTTGCCACACTGTTGAGAGGGCTAGGGGTGTGTGGGAGKMTGGGAGGAGACACAGCCAGGACTGGYGACCCRAACTGGCCAAAGGGATATTCCAGACCATATGACATCATGCTCAGTAYATARAGTGGRGGGAAGGAGAAGGAAACAGGAGGACATTTGGAGTGATCTAAGTAAGCATCACATGTGCTGTTCTYCTGGAGATGATCGAACACRTGCCTGCCCATGGGAAGCAGTGAATTAATTCCTTGGTTTGCTTTGCTTGTGTGTGTGGGTTTGGCTTTCCCTATTAAACTGTTAGTTATCTGCTGTTATCTGTCAGTTCACTGTCATTATCTCAACCCACAAGTTCTCAAACTTTTCCCTTTCTGATTGTCTCCCCACTCCCACTGGTTGGGGAGTGAGTGGGCAGCTTAGCGGGCCTTGGTTACTGGCTGGGTTTAAACAACAACAAAAGTGTTTTAGCTTGTGACCATAATAAYATTTGGTGTCACCATTTAGTGCTACTGCAACCCTTATAGGTTATACTATGTGTCTAAATATATGGGACCTAGAGGCTAAAAAAAGTATGCTTGATGTCTCTTTTAGTAAACTTCTTAATGGGAGTTGCTTATATAGCCAGTAAAATTAAAATATCAATCCCTGACAGGATAATTGTTGTATCATTGTTGTCTGTATTTAATCCTAAAATAAGAGACAAATAATTTTGCACAAAGCTACTATATTACAATTGTTAGTTTTTTGGTTTTTTTTTTTAATGAGTAGATTTTAACAACTTTCTTCTGATTCATACAGTCTTCAGTGGATGAAATTTCCTTTATATCCTTCAAAGATCTGAGCTGTAGTGTGGAATGCCCAACAGTGTAATAAACACTGATTTTGCTAAATCAGGTGTAGGTTAAATAGGCTCAGGAAGGGTGAAGACAGGTACATTTGCTTGGTTCTATATTCCAGTTTTCTTGTATCTAGTGATAATAAATTAATTTTGGTACAAATGAAAGTGACATTTATTTCTGACTCGTTTATTTTTCACTCTCTTTGCTCACCCTCTTTACTGTCATGGAGTAAGTTTTAGAGGAATAGAAATAGATCAAAATCTCAACAGAATAAGACTTTCTTAAAAAAAATTACACGTGCCAGAGGTGCACAGACCTATTTCCTTTCCCATTGTGGGCACATCTGTTCCTTCTGGGACCAATTTTATTTTTTGTTTATAGTACTGTATGAATGTACATTTGCAGTAATACTTGAATTTGAGCTTAGAAGCAGACTTCATGGGGTTTAAATTTTTATTCCTTCRGGTTGGGGCCATATCTGATAAGCAGAGGCAATACCCTCTGTGAGGTGAATGATTACGGACACCTAACAAGTACGGAATTGGGAATAAAATATTCCTCAAATCACAACTGGAAAAATAGCTCCACTAGACTGTACCAAATGATCACGTTCCTCTGCACTCTGTTTCTAACAGTGTTCATGAGCATCTCCTAGAGGAAAAGTAAGATTAGGCAGGCAAATTTCATTTAAGAATCATCTGGATTGCTTACCTCATTGTAATCTCTATCTGTACAGTAGCTATTGATAATTTATTTCATGTGAAACTGMGCCTGCATATTCTCTGGCTAACATCCTGTTACATGAAGCATTTCAYCTTTCTGTTGGATTTGAACCTGGCTGCTAGCTTGCKCTCAGATCTTGTCCTTGAAGGGGGCACAAAGAGTTGGCCCATCCCATAGCATGGTTCCTATCTCTTCTGATTGCACAAACCTCTGTTACTTGTGCATTTAAAGAGTCCCAATTTGCTTCTTCCTTATTCAGAAGCCACTCTGTATCTTGTAGCCTTTCTCTGAACCTTCTCTCACCTCAGATGTGAGTAGATGTTTAAAGCAGCAAAAAGATACACTTCATCCTCATGTCATAATAGGAACAGCCTTTTAAAGATACAGGGTTTCATCACCAGCACAGACCACTCTCTCGCTTTTCTTGTACTTTGATTATTCCTGAGTGACAGTGTTTTTATTCCACCAAGTTTCCAGTATGCTTATTCATTTTCAGCTTTCCTTTTTTGCTATCTTATTTCCTAGATTTTTAGCAATGCTGCAAAATCATGTTTTGGTCCTTTTAGCATCCCATTTAAATGGCACTCTGTCCTTTCTCATAGGACAGTTTCTTATCCTTCATGAGTCATACAATTTGTATGGTGTTCTGTGTAAAAGACACACTCTTTTGTCCATCTCAGCTTTTTCCCAGTCTTCAGTTTAAAAGTTCATTTAGAAACTTTTTGTCTTTAAAGGCCAGCAGTCCCATTCACTTGGAGTTCAAATGAAGTAAATCCTCCCTATTTGGCCTTATTTTACTCCAGAAGCATTCCATCTGAATCACTGGTGGGTAATTAATATCTAGTATTAATCTYTTAATGTGCTTAAACCAAAAGCAGGAAGAATGGTTTTAAAATCTAGCAGAATATAGAAATTTGATACTGTGTTAAAAATGTCGYTACTAGTTTTTAGGTATTTTGGATAACATTTCAAACTTAAATGAGAAAATTAACATATCTTTTATYTAAATAGTTGTAAACAGTTGTGGCAATTTTTCAGTGAGATCAAGACTGAAGCTAATTGCAAACTCAATTATCTCARAAATAGTCAAGAATATTGGGCTATAAAAGATTCACTGCTGTATTTATCAACAGGCTCGTGTTGTTCTCATGAATCATCAAAATAATAGAACAAAGTTCTGCCTTTTGAAGAAATATAGGTTCTGACTATTAGAAGGAGTATTTTAGTTGTATTCTATTCCAGCAATTTTGAAAGAGAATTCCAGCAAAAAGATATTTAATAACCTTTTATTTATGGTGGAAGCCCATCTTGCATCAATGCTCATGGAAGGTCACCCAATTTGACAATGTGCTAGAGTTTACAGAAAGTGTCAATCAAATGTCATGCTCACCCATTYAAAAGCAACAGTTTTTTCCTTGCTTAATGAATTTGCAAAGCTMTATTATTTTCTCTTAAAAAAAGACAAACAAAAACCCCCAGAAAACAGCAAAGCTGAAACTGAACCAGGTTTAAACATTTCTTTCCCCTTAACAGTATTGCRAATTGAATAATTTTAATTGTTTAATCAAATTAGTACAAGCTAACTAGGTTTTTGAAGCTATAGCTGACAGAAAGAAAATCTACTCATGACTTAGATAAGGAATTGAATATTTTCTGATTTTCCCACTCAAGGCTACTGCTTTGTGTACAGAATGAAATTAAATGAATGMTGATGTGAGATGTATAAAGCCAATAACACTACATTCACAGAAGTTTTTTCTGATTGAGCTTTATGAGATTTTCTCMAGAGTTTGCCCTTTGATCTGTATCGCCACTAATAACAGCAATATTTGGACCAAAAAAAATGGCTGGATATGAAGAGTGTTTGAAGTTAGGAAATATGATTTTTTATGTGGAATGAGCATTTCTCAGTAGGCAAATCAATTGGTGGGAGATAATAAACAAGGATCCCAATGAAAAATGATTTTTTTTTKATTTTCAAAGGAGAGTTGTAATTAAAATAGATAATATTTAATTTTATCGTAGAATTACAATGGAAACAAATAATCTTTACTTCTATTAAATGAGATTTATTAATATCTTGGTGTCTTATGGCTTTCTAATTYCTGTAGCAATTATATTCTCTTATCTTTCCCTTATGCTCTAGAGGTTTTTCAGGAACAATCTAGAGAATTGTTCCTAGGTAAACAATACCTCTCTGCTTTTTTACTTTTTTATAATTAATATAAAATCATGTAAGCATATARACGAAAATTAACACTTTTCTAAATATTCTTTACATCACATGGCGATACTCTTAGAGAGACCAGTGTGACAATGACATTTCTTAGAGAGAAATGTAACAGTACAAATGTGAGGTACAATATACACTCCACACAAATTCTGAAGAAAAAAATAAGATCTAAACTAATATATAATAAAATTGTACTCAATTCTACCAGTTTGATAGTTCTTATAACTCCAACTCTTTATCCTGCTCTTGACAGGACTTGCAATGAACTTTCTTGATTTTTTTTTTTTTTCAGAAATGTGAAATCTGAGATTTAGAAAATCTGCAGGACAGCCCTACTCTTCAGTACTAGAAAATAGTACATCATTTGCCTGAAAATGCAAAATGTGACATATTTGGTTTCTTTCTGATTCTAATTTATCATACTTTGATATAAAGTGTTCTTAAATCAAGCTTCATTTGYCCTTTTGTTATAGAATTAGGCAACTGGTAGAATGAATCCTCAATAATCTGTGTAGTTTTTACATATTATATTACTTTTTACATGARAGATCATAAGARCAYAATTGTAATACTCCTKAYAACRACTGTTTGGAATAAAAATTGAAAATAATAGTAGTTTTTTGATTAAATAATTTTTCTCTCTCTCCTTAAAAAATAGTCACATTTTCCCCTACCCCAAACTATTCACTCATTTCCCTTCAGATTTCCTCTTGGCTTTGGCATACCCTAAGTATATGACATAAGATCATATAGCTCAGCTATAAAAATTTTTTATTATCGAATTCAATTGCCATTGTTGCTCAGTAGTAATATTTGAAAAGGGATATAATTTTGCAAGGAAAATTAAGATGTTTTTAAAGGTAGATAACACTTTCACAGAGCTCACTGCTTGCTGAAATCATAAAAATAATAGCTATCTTTCCTTTTAAAGTATTCTGTTCTATGAGTTGTACACAAAATAATTGTATTGCTTCAGGCACATGAAATGTAAAATACTTGTAGTGTTTGCATAAATGATGACATTATAAGAATCATAAAAGATTGCTATTTTTAAAAGAAGAACAACAGAGATATGGTTGCTAYTACTTGTTCTACAGTTTTGGTGGGAAAATATGCTTTTAGATTAAAGAAATTTTGACTTTTGACCATAGAAACTTGAAAATGGGAGCGAGGCTTTATTAAAAATATTCACATGGCATAGCAAGTTACCAAATTTAAAACATATCTCTTGAGTTAGACTCACCCATTGRTGATTTACTAGAGTATTTTCTGAATGGGAGTTTGTGACCTGTGAGCTTACAGCAAGGTGTCTTATTAGAGTCAATAATCAAGGTCTTGCTGTATTTACAAGTACTTGAGACTTTTTCTTTATGCAACACAARCAGATGTTTCTCCTTTTTCCAGATGAAAGACCCAGACTTCTTCTGAAGAGACTTGAAGGGACAGGAAGGCAGGAGAGAAAAAAAAATGTACATCAGAAACTGAAAAGCAGAAGACTTTTAATTCAGTAAGAGAGCTATTAGACAGGACCTTTGTTGCTGCCCCGGCAAAAAGATTTCCCTCAATGAAAAACTGCTAAAAGGCCATGCCTCTGTGGTTTGGGAATGCYCAAGGTACAGCCCACTAATCCTGTGAAGTTTACACAGTGCAAGGCAGCTCAGGTCCCATTAACAGGAAAATCCCATTAATGTAGGCTGGCTTAAACAATTAATAGGTTAACAGATTTGCCRGATCACAAACCTATCTAGAGTTAAAGTATTTTGTCAAGGATGGAGTGCTATAGTGACATTGATCAACTTAAAATTAGTGTCTYTGTATCCTGCTGCCATATGACAGTCACAAGTGTGACCAAAGGGCATGAGAACCTAAGAACAAACATGCTTCACTGTTTCTCTGTTCTTACAGAACAGTTTTAAAATTCAAAAGCCTTAAAATGTGTTTTAAATAGCCACTCCTACTCACAAAATTGTTCTTCCCTTATCCTCCTTTAAMTGAGTTCATATCATAAATAATACTCACATAAATTTCTTCCACAAAGGAGTCTTTCTATCAATAGAAATTATTTTTCCCTGGGACGTATTTCTACCTTTTGTACATTTTGCCTCTGAAAGAAGCAGATATCCATGAGATTTTTTGCTCATTTCTGAGAAAAATGCAGGTCAGCTACCCCTGGATGATGGACAGCCATGTAGATAAAGTACTAGTAAAACACTAGCAAAGAAAATATTGCAAGAAACTGAGGATTAAAATAATTTGCTTGGGCATTTACACTGCACTGCAAAAGCAGGTGAGCCATACCTCTGTTTGACAGTAGAGAAGTGGAGTCAGCATAAAGAAATCCYTTGCACAAAAAATGGCAGGAGGCTGATCATGGACTGGCACAGCTGTGGAATGGCCCCAATGACAAGATCCTTATCCATCATAACTGATGTCTCCATGGTCACTTGAGAAGTCTGGCACAGACCTTGTCTTGAAACAGAGAGAACCTCTTGTTTCCTCACCTGATAATCTATTTTTGAACTGAAAAGGGGCAGTGCCAATAGTCCTTTATTTGAAAGGCATTATAATATGATATGGATAAGTTTCTTTAGTAGAGATGTGTGAAGAGTTTATTGAAATGGACAGAGAAAAGTTTGTACAAAAGACCAATGAGTATTGACAATAGGTATAATGAAGATGATATTGAATCACAAAATCACAGTTTCTAATAATGAACTGCCAGTGTCACACAGTTGAAATTTCCATTTTGGTCTGATATGAAATGAAAGTGAGGAAGTAACAGAAGCCCARTCTACTGGGAAAGGAAGCCAAATGCCAAGGTAACTGAACAAATATTTACAGAAGAAAAAATTACTTATTTAATTCTGCCTAGCTGAGGGTCCTCCTCTCTGGCAAAACGATGTTTTGTAAGGAGTAAATGGCAGAAGCAAGCCAAAGCTGAATTATACATAATTGTTTTAYATGTAATTGTTTCTTGGAGCAATAACCAAACCTATTAAGCAAAAACTGGGRTGGGGGGAATGTATATRGAAAGAGAAAATTCCACTGGGCCTYRTATTTTATGTTATTACTTCCTTTAAGTCACTAAGGTCTCTGTCATTATTACCACTGATGATTACTTGGAGYGCAAATGAGTTGAAGACATAAATATTTTAAGCTTTCCAAAGCAGGATACAGGTCTGCCCTTCCCAGATTTTCTACCCTTGTAATTATTATGTGTCCATGGTTATCATGTCTCTCAGACTAACAATTGATTTACAATCCTACTTTTGTAGACATTTGTCTTTTCCCTGGTAGCAATGAGTAATGACAATGGGCAAGAGACCCAACACAGGATGCTGTTTTGCACACCTGAAAAGTATTTCTTTTTTCTGCATTTCTGTGATTGTATGGGTAGAAAAAGCACTCTGTTATGACTGGTTCACAATATTTTTGAYATTAAACCTTTAACATTTTGTTGTTCTAGCAATGCCATCTATTCTCAAATGTTCAATAAAGTTATATTTCACGGTAATTCTACTTTCCAGTACACTCTTTATCTCAATAAATAACTCTTCATTTTGTCTCTGGGCATTGGAGGTCCTGTCACATTGCTGGAGGAAGCACCAATGATAAATGAKGGTAATGATATTCACCAAGTATTTGCATTTTTCATCTCTCATTAAATAAGAAGATAAGTCTCAGAGAGAGATTTGAGTGYAGCTGCAACTGCCACATGTGACATCTGTCAAAAAATGATAAATTGACAGTTTTACCCTGGCCTCTTAACTCTTTTGAATKAACAACTTGAGGAAGGCCTTATATTTTTATGAGTTACCATCACATTCATAAGGTAAAGTGTGCTAAACAATAATCTCTTTCATTGATGTTTAAGGCAAGGGCAGTGTCAGGAGCCACTGCTTAGCATTTTAGCTCAAGAAGTTTTCTGACAAATCTGCTTGACATTGCACTGGACTGAAATGAATTTTTGCTTTGTGATAAGCAGTGTAGCCATTCAATGTATACTGGGAAATTCCTAGGCATCTGTGTCTCTCTGTGCTCTGCCCTGCAAAGATTTGCTGACTCTGAATTCTACTGATTTCTCAGGTCTTGCTCAGAAAGCATTAATAAGGAAAATGCATCCCTTATGCTTGTAATTTTCYCCACCAYRTTAATATTTTAAATTCYTTCCTAAATTGGAGAAAATTGCACWTGATGAATAATTAAATATTTTCAGGTGGAATCTGTTTACCCACAGAAATGTGTCCTTAGAAATGTGTGAATTGCCTCTTTCCCAAATATTGGTCAAAACTGTTTAGGAGAAGAAATGAAGATAAATATCAGACMTTTGAAACTGCATGGAGAGTTGTAGGCAGGGAAAATTAAACATATTACATCCCTGATTGAGATGCTGGAGGCTTTTTTAAGTCATGCTGTATCATTCTACCATTTAGAGTAATTTATATTTTCTCTCTTGAACCTTTGAAGATAGATTTATTTAGACACTGTATCCATTCTGAAATAGGGACAGATTTACCTGCAATAAAATTGAATTTGCCATACAGTAGCCCAGGTACTTAATATAAATGACATAATCCTTCTGATCTTTATTTAGACAACCTAAATTGCAGTGATAATTATAAATTTGAAGTTTTAATATTTTTTTTTACTTTAAAAGTTTTTTTACTCTTTAAAAGAAGCTAATTCTTTAAAATTACCCCATACAGATTTTTCTGCAAAATAGAACTAGAAAGGAGTTAGGAACTTTGTATATGACTCTAATTGCAGTTAATAGTATGCATTTTAGGAGAGGTTAGTTACTGATAAACGTACAGCCTCAAGTTAATTTTTTAATTCTCCTGTGCTAAGCTGGTGATCAATAACTTGTTTTAATCTTCAGGTATCTAAAATTGCAAAATGAAATCTCTGTTTAGTCTGGACTTCAAAGGGACACAGAACTCATYCACACACATACAGTATCCAGAATGTAAAAAGTAATACTCTACCCTAACTCAGTCCATGGTGAAAATATCTTCTAGGGAGCATAGAGTCAGTGGAGAGTCATGATCAATAATGGAGTAGCTAATGATGGCATTTGACTTTTTCTTGAGGGACTTTTAATAAMATATACATAAAATACTTTAGAGAACCTGATACATCAGTGAGTTACATATTCACTGCCAGATAAAGTAGGAAATGTGCTATTCATTGAGTCATTAGGCCCATTTCTCTAAACATATTGGAATTTCTGCACTGAAAAAGGATGGCATGGATTCATCAACTGCCTCCTCCCTTTACTTGCAAGGCCATTCAAGAATCACATTGCTTTGGAGACTCCTTGCTTAACTTTTAGATTTTAATTAATGGTATATATTCACATCAAAGAGATGTTACTCTTGCAATGTATAAAACTATTTAATAAATTTTCATAGAACTAAGTATCCTGAATGCATCCTCCCTCATTTTGCTACATGCAAATAGGTTGTAGCACTAACAAATTTTGCCTTTACAGTGGTTATAGCTGCTGGTAACTGTTATGGGTTGTCTGGAAACACACCAGTCTCTAAACTAGCATCATATTTCTCTGGGGCCCCCATTTCTTTTCAAGATATCAAGATGATCTGCATAAACATTCCTACCATCTAAATAAATGAACTTTTGACAGTGAACCAAAGATGGTGTTCAAATTCAGGCTATATATCTATGGATTTCTCTGTAATTTCCTTTTATCTTCAATGTCAAATACAGTTTACAATAAAAATATACTTCTGTTCATAATGCCCGCAAGCTTGTGATTTAAGCCAAKGCTAATTTTGCAGCAGCAGAAATCTGAACAGCAAGACAATGGAATCCTRATTTTATAAAGTAAAATATTTGCTAAACTTACTGGTCAGCAGCATAAATTGTCACCCTGGGCACCTGWTTGGTGAAATACAACCTAAGATATTTCTGATTCCACACCCAAGATTTGAAACACACCTTGAGAGATCATATAATTTTAAACCAGAATTATTTCTACCTCTTTTATTTTATTAATATAATTTTCTTAATTATCAGAAGTGTGTGTTCTAATGTTTTACAGATTTTACTTTATGAACATGTAGTTGGAAGGAGTGGATGCTTTATAAGTTTTTCTTGTCCCACATRCCTGAGAAGGTAAGAAATGCCTCACTTGATGAGAGAAAATGCTTTCTTTGTGAGAGAAATGTTGTTTAGGGAGAGCACATCAGCATTAATGCTTTCTGTGCCCTTGCAGAAAGGGCAGTAGCACCCAGGTCTCTTAGAATTTACATGCCTAATCCTGCAATCCCTTCAAGAGTTTGGTCTCTTTGTTTTCTGGTTGTGGATCCATATATTTCTCTCATCCTCCTTTCAAAGTGCAGCTGACAGGTGCCTCCTCAGTGTCCTGTGGTATAAAGTTGCAGAAGGTCATTGCCTGTTGTATAAAGTACTTATTTTTATTCATATTGAATTTCCCCTACTAGTTTAATCTTGTTTTCCCTTTTTCTGCACAATTTTATGGAAAAGTATTGTGCATTTGCTTTATGATGGATTATTATATTTGTGATAGGTATGGTAATTTTAAAAATTTTATCCCTTTTTTTCCCCTGCTGTTTGAATGCTTCAGGTCTGTAATTTTGTCTTTCAAAAATACTGGTGGCAATATTTTCTCTTCTTCTGGTTATGTTTGCACAACCCAACATCTCTGTTTTGGTTGTGCAAACATAAAGATGTGTATCTCGCCTGAAACAAAGCTTGAATGCTTTGAAACACTTGAAGCCATTCCAATGCTGAAAGAAGCAGAAGGTTCCTTCCATGCCTCTCCCTCTGTTCTTCTGCCTCAGCCCATTTGCCTGGCCTGTCTCACACTTCAGCTGCTTTGGGAAGTTTGAGTCCCATAATTTAGAAATTTCATCAACCGAATTATTTTTTCAGAAAGCCACCTTGAGGCAGTTTCAAAGGGTTTAGCTGAGATTTACGGTTTCTCCACTGTCTGCAAATGAAATATGGCTTGACATGAATTCTTTATTATTGTGTTACTTATCACACATTTCTTGCTTTTTTTTCCCAAATGCTGGCAAACTGCTTCAAAATTTTCTCAGATTTATCAAACTGGATGATTTTTATTCAAATAATGACATACTTATGGTTTTGGTTAATTGCCCCAGAATTACAGGTGAGAAAAGATGTAAACTTCTCATAAATGCGAGGAAATTAGTCTGGTTTTTCTTTTATTTGGCTACTGGTCTCAACATGTCCACTTGAAGAAAAGTTTAAGTACATGCAGAAACGTAGATTTAATACTGCTTTCCTGGTAGAAATACAGCATCATCCTTCAGAAGAACTTGTTTTAGAGGTACTGCTTTGTCAGCAGATCTGGGTAGCTCAGACTGTAGTTGAGTGTCATCACAGGAACAAGGACAGAAAGCAAAGACCTCAAATTCACTGATAGCAATCAGCAGATTCCCACTTTTTCCTCTCCTCAAGGGCAAGGAGGTGCCTATTGCATCCTGTGCCCCTGTTCTCAGCCTCTACTCCACTCCACATCTGATGGTTTGGCAATAACTTTCCCATAACTGATGTAAGACTGGAATAAGGCAATGCTTAAGGACATGACTGTCTTGTGTTTTAAACCGAGCAAGAAACTCAAAACTCACTGTCTGAATACCAGACTGACRCTGTTCTCCCTACTTTAAAAGTTTGTTTTCCATATCAAGGGGAATGGTTCCAAACAAACAACTGAATAAAAAAGGGAGTGAAAAATTATTGCACAAATGCTAAGCTGAAATGTCTTAAGAAGGAAAGTTCCATCCTATAAAGTGGAAATATGCACATGAAATTTTTATAGTTATATCATTTCTGTTCTAGTTCTCAAAATAAAGCCAATCAGTGCATTTGATGAGAGTCTCAAAGCAAAAAGAAGGATAAGGAAAAAGTGGAAATATTCATGCTGAGCATAATTTGTGTTATATAAAAGACTGTAATGTTACTGAGCTTTTCCTCCAGACTAGAGACTAAACAAAGAAATTCAGACCTAGATGCCATGATGTTCTTCGATCTTTTATCATTGTTCAGTTCCAAGTAATTTTTAGAAAAAGCTTTGAAACCAACAATGGCCATGTTTCAAGTATTCAAATGTATTCAAATAAAATCCTGGTTATTTTTGTAATGCTGAAACAATATTGTTTATGCCATATTTTTGTGGAAAAATTCACTRTGAGTTAATGTGATAAAAATCCACTGAAGACATACCACCAGGTCAGCATAAGAAACTTCAAACATCCCAGAACTTCAAAAAGAAAATGAAAATAAATTTCAGTAAAAATCAACTGAGATCAAGCTGTGAGTGCTTAAATTTACAGCAGCTTACCTGTGGTCCTCTGAAAAGTACTGTCTGGATCTCASTGCAGAAAAGTGGACAGAAGTGCTGTGTCTCAGAAATTTTGTCTTCTTTTAAGTGCATATTTGGGAGGAGGGAGAATTCTCCCTGGTTAGGCCAAAAAAGATTGTTTTAACAATGAATATTGTTGCACAGTGGTTATTTGAGCTTCTCAGATAAAGATCCATTATTGTTGCCAGTTTATGTAAAAGAAGATAAAATATTTTTAAAATACCACAAAAGGTACTTTGTCATATCTCTAAGAAAGCTTTTAAATAAGAACTAGTCTGAAGTATCTGAAAATGAACATYATTGCCAAAACCATTTCTGCAAAACTAGTTTTCAAATATATCTATCTTTCTCTGATACCTCCTTTCCTCTTGCTAAAGGCAATATTACATTGGAATTTATCCAGTGCACTGTGTCTTCTTAGATTTGCCCATCAGCTTCGCTATTATTATTCTTGCAACTCTTTCTGATATAAGTTGTGCCAAGATTTCAGTACAGAGCAACTGTGTGGCCACAGAGGCTTYTCCCCTGGTGATTTTAACTGACACAGGCTGTCTTATGGTGTAATTTTTAGTTCTGTGAAGATCAAACAYGGGTCTGCTGGAATAACAACTTCTYTGCCTTGTATATTCAGTTTTTAATTTTTGATTCCATACCTTGTGGATTGTCTAAGTGAAATTCTGGTTGATATTTTACGTGATGGCACCTTTCTCCACAGAACCGTAGAAAAACTCTAATACAACTTCTTCAAAGCAGGGGTAGTTGTGAGATCAGACCAAGATGCTCAGGGTTTTATTCTCTCTTCCCTCATTGACAATATTATTTCAATAGCTTTCATTAATTTTATTTTTTTTTTATTTTCCAGGCAATCTTAATCTAATTTTTGGCTTCAAAATTTGAATATTCTATATCATTAACTGTAATACWCCAATTGTTCAAAAGAGATTTAGCTAGAAGAATATTTTCTGTTGGACTGTTAGCTTACATTGCTCTGTTAACTTATTGCTTRGTCATGTCAAGTATTCCTAAGTGTGAGTAATCCTACCACTTGGATTGCTTTTTGTGTGCATAACAGGAAAACTGAAAGGTACCATAGCAAAGTGATTGCAATTTGAAGTGCATGTGACTGTTCAAAAGCACAAAATAAAACATATAAATCAAAAGTAGACACATCAATGGGCACAAAAATGTCCTGTCTTGTAGTATTACACTGAAGAAATTWTCATCTGTTTTTCAGTATAAAAAGTTGTGCATTTTTAATAAAACATAATTCCAACCATGAGTTAAATTGGTTATTGTGCTCCCTCATAAATTACAGATGAAAGCGGTACTGTTCTCAAAAAGGAGAAAGGAAGAAGCAACCTGACTTCTAACCCAGTTGTTGAGTTACTTGCTACTGACAAGGGTCACATTTTTATACAAATGAATGTTTAGCCTATAACAAATACAGGACCCCASTGTATGAGTTCAAGAGAAAATCACTGGTGGAGTGTTTCTTCCTGATCAGACAGCTTTGATTTCATGACAGTAGAGGAAACAAAGACATGTTTCAAAATATTTCAGAGAAAGCTGCCATCCACTCTGTTCTATCCCATGTAGTTCTGAAAGACAGGAAAAAAAAAAAGTTGCCTTCTTTTGTGTATGGGTTTTTTCCTTCCAGCTTACCATGGACTCTATACAGAAAAGCTTTTATTTCCAAGCTTTGTTATAAACCACTTGGAATGGGTCTTAGTGTTGAAAGTGCTGAGCAACACGTGCAGCTTGCTAGAATGGCACATCTCTCACTAAAAAAGCTGTACTGTGAAGTGGCAAAAGAAAACAAATATATAAATAACTCTTTTATGGTGGTAAATATAATGTGAAGCAAAGACAAGGMATTTGCAAATTAAACCTGGCATGATCTAATCCTGTTTTTGCAGTGTTTAATTTTATGGTTCCTGAGCTATGCTACACACAAGTTAGGAAGCCCTCTACTAACAAATTACTGTAACTRAAGGAGTGGTTAGCTCCTGCCCCTTTTAAATTGTGATTTTTTCTTATTTATGCAGGCCCTCCCTGGATCACTTACAATGCATTATAATTATTGTTTAGTGACATTGCAGGGAGTAAAGCTGTTAGAACTGAAATATGCTTATTCAATCTCCCTCCTTAAGTGGTGCCTCTTGATAGCTCATTTCAAAATGGGAACTGACACCTCATCTCTTTGTCTCCCATAATCAAATTCTCTTATTCTTTCATAGGCTGCTGTTCAGAGAAAATTGTATTTTGCTGTAGTTTTGATGTTTTGTGAATCTGTGTTAAAGGTAAAGGGGTGGTTGAAGGTACAGAGTCTCAGCTGTGCCCACATAAAAAGTCAGTGTCAATTTTGTTTATATTAAATTGAGCTGAGTAGCAGTTCCATGAGGGCAAATAGGACTGAAGCTTAGWTAACTTTAATTTCAGTTGCTCAGGTGTTGAGGTGTTTATAAAACTAGTGGTATTTTGTACAAAAAGGAAACTTTTTTGCTGCAGATTTGGATAAAATGGAAGTTTATGTTAATGAGGTTATGAGACCTCCTCTGGTGGCATTTTCTCCTTTTCATGMTGATTTTCCACAGCCCTGCTTATTTTCCCACCCAAATTTAGCACCCCAAAATATGCACCTCAAGTTATTATTCCAACTTGAAAAATAACCATACCTTAAAAAAATTTAAGCCAATTCTCTATATACAGATATATTTAATGCAGAGAAATCTGCCTTTTAGGTAAGCAAATTGACTGTTTGCATCAGCCCTGCACAGCTAAGTACTAAAGTTAGGTGTTTTGTCACTGTGAGCATTCTCTCTAGCCAGTGAGGGAGAAAGTGGCTCCTGAAGAAGATCGTTTTATCCTCTTTATAGCTGAACTGCCTTTGTGGACTTCTATCCATCTACAGATGAGAGGTAGATTCYGGTTTCAGTAACATCCCCAAATTTGCATGCCATATGATTAACTGCAGAACTGCAATTGCAGAGCAGAGGAAAGGGAGAAACCGTTTTGCAGAAACAAATATTAACCTGGAAAAAGAGGAATCCAAACTGGGCTAAGATAATTTCAGTGAATGTTTTCCTCTCTTGTGTTTGATTTTGACTGAGTTTCAAAGTTTCGTGTAGATACTAGAATGCTTCCCTCTTGATCATGTTTATAAATCTCTGTGAAAAGCGGAATAAGGAGCTACTGGTGGTGGAACACTTATAACCTCCTCTGTGAGGACCTATTCAATGTAGAAGTAAAAATGAATTTTGTATTCTGTTCTGTTTGAAACAAGTTTGATTCTTTACCTGTTCTAATATCAAGGTGGGGGATGTGGGAGGGAGTGGCTAAAGCAGCTGCAGTTGTGGGTCTTGTTTGTTGGGGTTTTTTTACTTTAATGTGTAAATTAATAAAAACATTTTTAAATACTATATTTGTTCTTTATAAAGTTGACTCACGAAGTTGAAAACAAATAACTTCATTGTCTGTGTAACCACAAAGTCCTGGGCTGGGTTCAGGGTAAGCTGATACTGATGATATGTGTGATGCAAGAATTTGGATTCTTCMATCAGATCTGGTCTGGTTTAGCATCCTCAGGAAAGAGTCCCCAGTAGGAATAACTTAGAATAAGGCTGTGGGGGCTGTGGCAATTTGAGTGTACTCCCTAACCCTTTCCCATCGGCAATGAACCTTCCTTTCATTCAACTGAATTGGACACTGCAGGGAAGTACAGATTACGCTTCTCTGTCCTGCTAAGAAAAAAAAAATCTGTTATCTTTAAACAGGACAAATAAAAAGGGTGATTTCTACACAAAACCAAACACAAATCTCTGGGTGCTATACCTTTATTGGGGAAAGAATTCTACTAGAGATAGATTCCACTGAGATTGCAAAARCCTCTGCTGAACTTGAAAACACAAGCCATTTACAGCAGTATATTTAAYATGCATTATTATTTTTAATAGAATAATTACTCCTGTTTCTTTCCAAGGCTGGTTCTTTTTTATCTTCAGTATGGCCCACAAATGTGTGTGGTTTTGATCTTCAATATAGAGCAGGATTGTTTCTCACTGGCAGCAGGGATGTAGAATGACTCATTAGTTCTCCTGKGTACACAAAGGGACAGATTGCTGCGGACTGTGGATGCTGAACACTATCTGAAAGAAAAGGCTCCACATCTTAAAGACAAATTCCCTGACCAGTTGCCAGCATGGTTTATTTTAAGGATGTTGCTTCCTAAGATGCATAAAGTGTCCTGTGCTTCCACATTACCTCCAGCTCAGTAAGAGAAGCTCCTACATTATTTTGGACAATTTATAGAGCATGTGGTAGGATGTGGACAGCATGTTGTGCTCCTTTTTTTTTTTTTTTTTTTTTAAATACAGTGGAACTACTCTTAAGACTTATAATTTTTTCCTGATTATAATTTTCTGCACTCTTGTAGTTTAATAGGACAATCTGTTTTTAGCAGACAAGAGAACAGTATATGACTGATGTGAAAAATAGGTGGAGCTCAGATCCTGCAAAAATGGCATACATTAATATCTGCAGAGACAAGACAATGTGTCATTATAGCTCTGCCTTTTAATTTTCCTTTAAGTTAGATGTTAGCATTTTATTAAATTTTTACAGTATAACAGAGGATTTAGGTTTGATTTTTCATTCTACATTTACCTGGAAAATTAAATYTATTTCATTTGCAGAAGTATAAATCATGGTTCTTCACAAAATCCTGCKAACTTCAAAGAGAGAATATGTTCAGGACAATGAATTGGAGAAAATTGTAAGTAGCAGTGGTCAAACAACATGGGGAGAGAATGAGGGAAACCAATTGTGAAATCCCTCATTTATTGCAGAGATAATACATATGTATGCAACAATTTCCTGGAAGGTCAAGAGTTTTGTACTTTTTCAGTAAGACTGTGATCACTTGGATTCTGAACAGGCCTGTTGGGACTTCGGTCAATTCAGGTTTTCAATGATAAGTTATTAACTTTATGTGGCTTTTTTGACTTACCCCTGAGATTGATGACTTTTGCTCATGGACTATGAAGAGTGTCTTCTTCCTACAGTTCATATCTGCAATGCTTTTTCTGCTGTAGCTCATACAATTTAGGTTTATCTTTGTTCTTGGATTTCTTTAATTTCTTCCTATGTTACTTTCTATTTTACAATATAGTRTGTTTGATTTTGATTTCTTCCAAACCCTTTCTTACTGTTTTTTGTGAACAACATAACAAACTTTACATTCAACAGGTAGTTCACCCAAAAAGTAATGGAATATCATAGATCTTTATCAGCTGTCCTTACGCAGATTAAGTACAGCTTGCTTCTACTTTCTTTCTAGTTTATGTAATTCCATCTAAGCATAGCAAAATGAATTCTGTCTGATTTTCCATTTTTCCTCTCAGATGACAGTAACTGAGCCACWCAACAATGCAGGTCACCAAAAAACTTTATATACTTCATTTTTAATTCTTAGAGGAGAGACCAAGAATAAAAAAGACTTTCCCAGCTAAAATGGTGGCTTTTTCTTTCCCTTGCTAGTCATAGTACCCCTGTGCAATGGAGAGCAAAAGTAGGAGTGGAGCACTTCCTTATCTACTCACACCTTTTCTGRTGCACTTAGAAAATTCAAATATAAAATCACTGTTTAGAAGAAAACAGACTTAGCACCTCAGCAAGGCAAGTAAATGAACATTAAATAGAGTCATGCCCCAGAATACGGTTGCAGTTTGATGTTGAAGAAGGAAATCTACAATTAACAGATCAATAATTCATAACAAGGAATATATTTTAGATATGGTAGAAATCATTTCAAGRTCATCTAAGATAACATATGCAGTTTTGTAATGTGGAAAGCCAAGTSTTATGAAGACCATTGCATGTATTCTGGCTTTAATTTTTTCACTAAAGAAATTTTTCAAATGCGTTAGAAGCTGCTTATACTCAGTGTTTTAAATTTATTTTTTATTAGAATAACCTAATTGAAGGTGAAAGGAAAACCAGTAAAAAATTTTGAGAAAATTACTGGAGGAATTGTGAATCATTTAAAAAGGTTTAAAAAGCTCAAAGAATCCTCCTGGCTCAACAGGCTTTTGAAATGTTCATTGCATGCACTCTAGCCCAATCACTTGTAACATCGTAATTATTATTTATTTTAAGATATCTCTCAATCATAATAATTGGTTCATTTTGCCATGCCCATATGCAGATAAGGATGGCATCTACCAAAATTACAGTTTATTAATTGTCACTACCTTCTATTTCTATTCTTTGAGATCATCAGTTTTTGGACCYTATTTTTTCTTAGCTTTCATTCTAAAATTTCAGCTCAATGAAAGYTTTTCTAGCTTTGGAACATTTCAGTATGGGAACACTATAATAGTAATATATATGCCTYTGGGTTTTCCAGCTGTTACTGCAGCAAAGTCTTCTGGTTTTCAGAAGCTGCCAGAAGCAGAGGGAATAAAGGTCATATATAGTTTTGATAACCCTCATTATTATCCTTTTATGGCTACAAGGATATTTTTGTTTATGTGTGTTCCACTTTTTTCTCAGCTCTATGCCAAATTTTACTCCTCAAAAGAGCYATTTCATTTTCAAAGAGAGATCTCAAGAAATCAAAACTTTTTTTTATAGTTGACCTACAGTGCTTATAAATCAAAATCACCCAGGCAATGGAGAAAAAAGAGAAATGTATACATTAAAAATGGAACTCTATAAAAATAGAGCCAAGAAGATCCGTCGATACAAGTCCTTCAAATATGGGAATCATGAATAATGTAGTTCTCTACTGGACTCAATATACCCCAAACAGAGRGCAGGCAATTTTGCCAATACCACAGGCCATGAAGCTAAGGAAGAACATAAAAGAAATTACTTCTTCCTTTTCACTCAGCAGGGCAGTAACAGAACTTGCTCAATTTTGAGTTTTTCAGACATATCATGATTGAGATAGAGTTGACTGTAAGACAGTAAAGTTCAACAGAAAAATTGGTTTTATGGAGAATATTCCAGTCCAGCAGTCTTGCTGCTGATCAACGTTGGAACACTATAGCGTGTTACTTGTGCTGACATTTGTTCACCCTGTGGAATTATTTTTTCCCTGCTTAAAAGGCAGTTGCACCCACTTGTGCAGAGCACGACATAGAAATGTGATTCTGTGCTTGAAATCTGTCAATAAACATATGCTAGTTTGAAGGAATTCATCCTACTCCCATACGCCTACCACCCTCTTAGACTTCTTTTCCCCTTTCCTTGCTCCCTGGACGACTGCAAGGAGGTGATTTTGGCACTGTGCAGCTGTTCTCATTGGGAATATTGCTGCACCATGAGGGTGACCATGCTTGTCTCTGCTGAGGTTAGGTGTGCTTCTCTTCTACAAGATGGAATTCTGTCTTTGTCAAGCCAGGCTAGAGCTTGTCCATCTAGGAGATTGGGTTTTAATTGGCCTGGTCTGAGGTCACTGGTGCTACCACTATAGCAAAGGATTCAGTCTCTCCTTAGGGYCTGGTGCCCTTTTTTCTGAAGCTGCTTCATCTGAGCCATGCTGTGGAAGTCAGTACAATGTGCAACAGCACCATGTCTTGCTTGTTCTCCTTCTGTAGCTGCCTGATGAGTGAGAATTATTCTCCCAACTGGCTTGTCTGTGTCAACCTGGAGAAGAGTGCCAGGGATATCCAAGACCTGTTACTCTCAACCACTCAGTGCTTGGATGCTGCTTCTGAACTCTGAATCATACAATTGTCCTTGGACTCCCACCCCGTTTAGCCTTCCAGTACTAGAATAATAACATCAAGAGCGAGCTCCAAASACTTTGCATGGATTTGGTAAGATCTTTAGTGGAGTGGACTGACTCTGGTTGTGAGCAGACTGCCCTTTTTTCAGTATCTATTTACATGTCAGTGCCCCTTTTATCACATGCTGACTCCAGAGCCAGTATGTGCATAGCAGATAATCTAGTAGTGAGAGAGGATTATGTCTGTAACAGGTATGTGATGGGAGAGAAAAAGGTCAAATACATAAGTTTTGCAGAGTTGGAAACAGAAAATGAGCCAAACTTCAAGACTCTCATTTAGCAGATCCTCTAGAAATTAACTTTGGCAGTAAGTAATTTTATTGGAGTAATCAGTGTGAGACTGGATGCCAGTAATAATAATGTTAGCTGTGTGAATTTAAAATCAAGCAGTCATGACTTRTTTTCAGGAAGACTTAATGCCTAATACTTCAATTCACTCTCATCAAAAAATGAGATCATTATCTCTAATTCTCTCCTCTGGTGCCATGGGTTTTTTTTATTGTGTAGAGACTATGTATTCTTAAAGCAAGTAATTTTTAAGTACTAATCAGACTACATATGACAGTTTCCATGACAGTCTAATTGAACACTAGCTTTTAAGTCAGAAATATGAAATAATTTAAACTATTTATTTTAATTGCTTGTAGGTTAATTAATCAAATACTCTTCCCAGGATAGTGATTATTTTACTAAATATTCATCTTTCATGTATGCACACACATCCATACAGATTCACTTTTTTAAAAAAAGTTAAATTCTTCTCCCACTTGTATCATCAGTGTAAAAAACCAACAGCTTTGCCAGACAATATTCTTTTAGCCTGAGTATTTATTTTCCCATTTCTACAATAATAGAAATTATTCAAAAATAGGAATTATTTCTTAAATTATTASTCTCTTCAGGTTATTATATTTTATAATGTGTATCATTTGACATTTAAATAATTTAAAAATTGAATAATTAAATATAATTTTTCGTTTCTTAATCATCATACTATATACTAATTRATTAATATTCATAGTTTTTTCTTCTGAAGTTGACTCCTGTAATGATATTGCATGCTGCAATGATAAGCATGTAGCATAAAATTGGGGGAAAAAAGCCATTAGTTAAAGGCCATTATATATTCTACTATTAAGTGATAATGCTTGTCACGTTCTGGATTTACTGTTACAGTAAACATTTTTTAAGGAGAGATTGAATTTATCACTGTTATCACGTGATGCAGATTTAAAAAAATTAAGCAGTTCAAGATCTTTATTGTTTGTAAAGGTGGAGAAAAGGCTTTATGTGAAAAATTTTAAATTCCGTTGACTGCCTAAGGCAAGGTTTCTCATACAGCATCCTGATCTTGCATCATATATTTTTCATACCTAGTTTACCTGGCAYAGCTGAACTTGTATCATCATGGGGTCTGGCCTTAGATAAGTTGAAAGGACACAGGAAAAAACAACCTTCTTTTACTAACAACAGTTGCAAGAATATTCTTCATAAGTGAGAACATTTGGAGATAACATAGTCCTCTTTGAAGGAAAATTCAGTGTGTTTTGGAAAATTCTTCATTTCTCCACTTTATAACACCTAGAAAGGMAAAATCCTTTCAAACTTGACAAAGTACTTCAGTAGGAAGTTTGATGTTGTAAACTAATTYTTAAAGTTTGCATATGGACTCATCAGGGTTCCAAATCCTTTCATACGCGCATTGTTTTTTTCTTGCCATCACAGTTTTACGTTTAAGACTCATTGATAGGCTGCAGCCAAAATGGTGCGAGTTATTCCTGGTTCTTCTTTAAAGAATGTGGARTCTAGCTGCACAAAACAAGATCTAATGGCATTCCTCTTTGGCTAGTGGAGACAGGCTGGTGCAAGTTGACTTTATTGGATTGTTTCTGCAGAAGTTGTTGCAAAAATAGAAAACAGATTTGCAGAGTTACAGGGTCACTGGGGTTGAAAAAGAACTCTGGAAATCCTCTGGTCCAGTCTACTTTATTCAGGCAGCATCAGCTAGAGAGGACTGCTCAGGACTCTGGCCAGTCAGGTTTCAGCTCTTAAATTAAAAAGTTATTTTCATTTTGGAAGTATCAGATTGTCACAGGAAACGACTTTTTTTTATGGGAATAAACAAAACAAAACAAACCACAAAAAAGAAACAACACCAATGTGCTGAAAGATTTTGACGTCCTTGCTGATTTTTCTTTTCATATTTGACTGAAGCCTGGGTAGTGTCATCCATTTCCACTTACAGAGGTCTCATTGTTTGACCTATAAATCAAAATTTAATAGGAAAAAAGCTTCATAGCTGTATTTTAATTTCAATTTTATGCTTTTGTGGTAGGTTGGCCCTGGCTGGATGCCAGGTACCCACCAAAGCTGCTCTGTCTCTCCTCCTCATCTAGATAGGGRGAGGAAAATATAACAAGAGGCTTGTGGATTGATGTACAACAGGGTGAGATCACTCACCAGTTACCATCACAGGCAAAAAGACTTGACCTGAGCAAAAAACTAGGGGTCCTTTGACAAAAACACAGCGGAGATATTCAGTGCTTTGGTTATGGATTATACCTCTCCATTGAAGTATTTTTTCTACTCTGAGCACCACAAAAAATTCTGGTCACTCTCCTGATGCATGTGGTTCAATACTTGCGAAGAAACCACACATTTTGTAGTGTAAGTTCTAAGTGGGAGTCTGCACAGAGCRAAGTGTTAGAGGGAGTGAGTTTATCAAAGCACAGAATCTCATATTCAGCTCTGCTATGGGTAATGCATTACCTCTGGCAGCAGTCAGGCTTTTTTTAGAGTACCTCAATAAGTAACATCTTCAGAGCAGATCACTCCTAATTTATACATGCACTCATAACAAAAGGTATTCTGTTTCAACCAWCTCTGCATTTGTAGGCAATGAAATTACTTTTTTTTTTTTTCCCAAAATGCTTTTAAACACAAGACAAATGACCTAATTCAGAACTGTGTCCTCTTTGTACTTGTGTAAGAGTCTTAATATGCATTAAGGCTTACTCCAGAAACCRTTGATGGTTAGCTCATTCATTATATTGATTGGCAAGAAAACATCAAGAAAAGCATCTATCTGTGACCACTTTGTCAAGAGAAGTACTGCTTAAATGCTGTTTTCTTTGTGGATGTTGGCATTTYGGCACAACATCTAAATCACTAACAAACAAAATGYCATTCTAACGAKCACAGTAATATTGGTTCTGACAAAGCATTTAAAAACAAGCAGAAGATCAGAGAGCCCCAGCTTAAGGAGAGCATTGGATCAAGTTTTATCAGCAGARCTTCTTTCTCTTTTTGCCTTTCTCTTCCCATCCATAGTCTCCATTCTGTATCTGTCCCTTCCTATCTGCCCTCTCCCCTCCTCTCTGATATGTCGTTTTATTTCAAAACTTTTAGAGAAACAATGACAGAATTAACTTTTTTTCTTTTAAAATTTATTAAATATTTATGAATCTAGAAGACTTTCAGTGCTAATATTTTTGTTTTGATTTTCCAACAGGAACCATAATTAGCCAGGAGCTGTACTCAGAACTGTAGAATTTCACGTGGGATAAAGCAGATGATGTTATACAGGATGAGCAGAACTTCAGTGAAACAGTGAAAAGGTTTGTCATCATGAGGGCTTAAAAATTGTTTGTGAAGGTATTCAGTTGATAAAATACAGCAATTAGTTTCTTCAATGGCTTAAGAAAATGAGGCAAAGCAGCTTCCAGAAGATAATTTYCATTTCTGAAATATGGAATTGCTCAGCTTCACCATTCATTAGGAAAAAAACATCATGGCATTACCTATGAAAGCTCTAGCAGCCAGATGAAGACAGTCCTTTACATTAGCCAATTAAACACAATTATAAGTTACAATTTAAGTCAAGGTTATACAAATTTGCAAGCAATAAGTGGATTGTACAGAACTGTAAAATCACAGAAATTACATCCATAAATTGAGTCATCTGGGTTATGGTGATCTCTTTATTAAATCTATGGTACATCTGGGTGCAGTTGKTTGAAGTTATCCTTACATTTCCATTCATTTTGAGAATTATGCTTACCATGAATATCACAGGTCTCATAGGACTGTAAGTCAGCTGGTTTTGAACCATTCTTCAATATAAGTAAGTCAGTTTGATGCGATGATTCTGTGACAGTTCAAGAAAGAAATAGCAGCCACCAGCCCAGAGAAGTACAGTGTTGATTTAGATCAATATATATTACCTGCCTCTACTTGTGACCCAAATTTTAGAAGACTATGTGTGCAGATTGTGGATTTATCTGCATACACTCTTGTTTCATGCTTACTTGTTAAAAAAAAAAGAAAAAAATAGAATTTAGGTGAAAAACACCAAATTTGATTTGTACTCAGAGCTGGGGAAGGAAATTTTCAAAAAGAAAAGAACAAGTCTTTTGCAAATGCAATTTTGTACACGGGTTTGTAATTTCAAAAGTTGCCAACGAGAGTAATCAAGCCCTTCAGATGAAAGTTGAATTTAATAATAGGCCATAGTTTAAATGATTCTTAATGCACTCATTTCCTAAATGGGAAGAGAATCTTTTTTTGGAAGCACTTGTGGATTATTTTTGGAGCCACTTTTTCTGACTTTGTAATTCTTTTGCACAGACATCTAAATTCTACCATACATATATGCTGAGAGACAAAACAGTCTGAAAAGAACATCCCAGATGAGAACTTTGAAAAACAGGAGATAAAAACCAAAGCTCTGCTACAGTGATATAACTCCTTTGCATCCTAGTTTTCTGTCTTCAAAAGCTTTTCTTATCCCCGTGCAGTTATTTTTTTTATGTCTATATACATATGTGTATCTATCTTTCAAAATAAATTCTCTCAGCATTGTTCATATGCACTATATGRACTGAATCCAAGTTAATGTCAAATTGAAGTTTGGGGTGCTTTAAGCCTCTTGTAACTCTTTCCATTTAGAATGTTGTTACTCACATCCAGACCAGCTAGACTTCCAAAGTCCCCAGTGGAGGTACTTTATTTGTAGTTTCTACTACATAGTGGTGGAAAAAAGAAAATCACTTGTTGGCTTGGCATCATGCAGGGCTAGCTTAACTTGGAACAGGCATGAGTCAGGCTCAGTGTGATGCATTCAAACCACAGGGAGTCCAAAAACAAGTGTCCATCCCAAACAACAGTGCAAAGTAGACAAGATGGCATTGAATTGGTGACCTCCACTACTATCAAACAGACTGGGAGGGTGAGCATATAATCTCAAATTGCCAGCTAATATGGTGTACTACAGTTTGATGAGTTTTGTCAGCCAAGAAACAGGCAAGGTATGTAACTCTCTTGGTCTTCTGCTTGACTGCTGATGTCAGTTGAGGAAAAAAAATATTTTTCTTCTGTTATTTCATACAAAGAAACCAGAAGCTTGAGTCAGGAAACAAGATGAACATTATTCAAGAGTCATTATTTTAGAAGCCTCTGTTGGCAGTTAAAATTATAAATATATTATCTGTTTATCACAATGTCATTAGACTTTTGAAGTTGAAACAAAAGGTTTGAATGAATAAAAGATCACAGTTAAAAGTTCTTTAGTTAAAGTCCTAAAGTGACATAAAGCAATATAGATCTGCTGGATAACTCTCCCTGAAATATCAATGAGYATTCATAACTCTTCATACAAACTGAAAAGTTACCTGGACATGCTTTGTGCAGAAAAACGTACAGTTAAACACTTCCTGGGCTTGATGCTGTATAGAACAATGTTCATCTGTATCCAAATGTTGGTTAAGGATGACATGGTGAAAAATATGAGAGAGGTAAACCATAGCACATCAGCCAAATATTTCTTCTGTTCACTGAGGTGTGTTTTAGGTAACAGCTCAATTGCTTCTCCAGACAGTAGGTAGCTACAAAGCAAAGGACCGTTAAATATGGTAGTGAAACTCCAGTAGCTCTGATTCCTTGCCTCCAACAATGAATTCAGGCTATATCTTCAGTTAAAGTGATTTGATGTAGCTCTACTGCATAATTCTGTTTAAATCTTGTGATGCATTATTTGCAACTAACATTTTTCATATGTATAAGCCTTGCTTGTAAACAGTATAAGRTTTCCTGACAAGCCTGTCCTGGCAAAAAATGAATTCAAGTGAAGTCAGAGGCCTGTGATACATTTTATAGCCTGAGGAAATGCTATTGGGATGCAAACTCTTGGATAACAGCCTTCTACTTCCCAACTAGGGAAAAAGCACAAGTTTAAAGCTTACTGCCCTAAACTCAGGACTCAAAACCTATTTATTGAAGTTACAAAATGTAATTCAGAAGGAACCGTTGAAATATCTRAGACAGGGACCAAAAGAAGATTTTAGATAGAAACCACATAATAAACATACAGCTAAAAATGGCCTTATATCAGAAATATGCCAACTGTTCCGCTTTTAACTAAAATTGAAGACACAGTATTGTCAAGATGATCAGGAGAATTTCATTGCAAGATATTAAAGTTTTATAAGTTCCATCACTCCAATAAATATTTTGGAGTAAATGCAAAAGTTACCACTGAATTGTTCCATAAATAATTGCTTTCATTTTGGTAAGCTCTTACTAGAATTTCAGTAACAGTAAAATAAGAAACCTGCCAATTAATGATACACCAGTCAACTATCAATCACACAGAAGCAAACCTTCAACTTCAGAGCTGTCTGTAAGTAGCAAATATAATTGACATTGACTTCTGATCCTCTGTGTATTCCTTAGGTTTCATTAATTTTAATTATGTTTATCTTGCTCTATGAGCAGTTTCAATAAATGCTGAGCAATGAATATAACAAATTATTAATGTCACTGTCACAATTCAAAGGCAGCTGGAAATGTGCATACATTTGTTCTTTTAATTTTCATGCTCTATTGTCAAAATGTAGATTATGCTAAGTGTTCTTTTGGGAATTATTAATTAGTCCAAATTCCATCAGTAATAATGAAATTAAAAGTCTGTAATTGTATGAGTACTTTGAGATGATTACATTATACTAAAAATGCAGTGGATTGTGGAGAGTGATAGTGGGGACTGCTGGTTAAGAGCAAAACACTGAAGAACAGAACACCTGGATTCGAACCATGTGTAATCAATGTACCATCTTTTCCAAGGGAGATGTTTGTTTTTCTACCTTTCCCTCTGTCAAATAAGTAAATATTTAGCTTAGAAGGTTATCAAGGTTCTTTAATATTTGCCATTTTACTATCAACAGCACTTTTGTGCAYGTAGAAGACAAAATTGACAAAGTTTGCATGAAAACATGAATGTCTGGGACCATTTTATTGTATTATTTGAAGCATTCCAGAAAAATAATTAATATTCTAGAAKATTCACATTAGGCAGAAGTGTGACAGGTAAAAGGCATAATCCTGAACTTCATAGTCTCAGTTGTGTAGATTAACATGCTTAGTAGCTGTACAAAATTATGGCCACTGTGTTCTTACAGAACAGACTTCCAAATGCAATTTGCTCAGATTTCCATACAAGGTAAATGAGGCTTTTACCTTCCAGTTCACATCTTGAAATTCAGTTACAAGTCTGAGAAAGGCTGTAGGTGAGTCCCCCAAGTTAGCTGTGTTTTCTACCCCTGCTGATTGAGATCTTCACTGAAGAAAATGAAGAAACAGAAGCCTAGATGCTACTTGTATCCAAAGGASATGGTGTGATGGCTTCCTCAAATGAGGATACCAGACAAAGATAGGACAGSACTTAAGTAATTCTTGAAACTTGGGATGTTTTTGTACTGGGACAAATGTGTTTCTGTTTTTGTTGTTTGAGGGTGGGTGGGGGATGGTTGTTTTTTGCTTATGATTTTGGTTTTCGGGGTGTTTGTTTTTTGATTTTTTTGTTTAAACAGGAGAAAATATTAMGAGCTGTGTAATATTGTGCACAACATCCATAACTGAGATGTAGTCATAGTAACTGCTGTAGTGAATTCCCCTCACTACTTCTACCTTCTGTTTCTACAGAACCTTGAGAAGCAGATCAATTCCCCATCTTGTCTCATATTGGATTTGGTGGAGGTAAACATGTTATTCAATTTGAACATCTGGCCATATATATTTTGTTCTTAGCTCTTATTTATATTTTCCAAGACTATGAGAAAACCCTGTATGAATACTTTGAGCACATATTCATTATATATTGAGACATAGYTTATTATATATCAGCCTGACCTGCTTTTGATTTAAATGCTAATTGGACCATGTAGAATCAAAAGAGTAGGAAGCAAAAGCATAGGAAGAGGGGTTCATTTTCCAGAAAGTATATTCAACCTGAAAAGGGGAGGACATTGCTAAAAACTACAATCTTTGTTTCATTGTGTAGATCTATTTCATGTTGAAACTCTTAGTCCTTTGGAGTAATGCCAGATTTAGCCCCTGAAATTTATACATTTTCCTCTCTTTATTTTATTTTCAATTTGTTTGCTTGTTTACCCTTATTTGTTGTGATACCCTCTGGATTTCAAGATGAGATTGCTTTTTGTCCACAGAGATAGTCTCCACAGATTAATCCAAACACAAGAACATTCTGTGAAGCTTCTGAACAATTGAAATCTCAAAGTTTTGAAGGTGGAGTATGAATGAGTGAATGCACATCTTCACTGCTGCTGTTGCTGCAGCTGTTGTTACAGCGGCATATAAAGAAAAGATTTTTTTCCCATTAGTGTTTCAGTAAGGAAAGGCCACTGTCTTCACTTAGAATTGATGCTGAAAAGTCTGTCTATTGAGAGATGAAGTACAATATGCATTTGCTAGTTGATAATAAGTTGGGCCAAGATTTGAATTTCAATGGATGCTTGGCTCTCTGTTAGTACAGAGAAACAAAGCAACTTTTCCAATTGAAATGCAACAGGTATAGAAATTACTGTATATATTGTTCTTAAAAAAAACAATTTTAAAAATGAAAGAAAGCTTTAAAGAGGAGATTAAAAGAAGACCTTAAAACGAGCAGGGTGTTTTGATAAATATTCTTGCTCACTGTTACAGCTGTGTTTTTTTGCAGGGAATTTTTCTATTTCAGGGTGACTTTTTCTCCCTATTTTTAAATATGACTTTTCAGCTTTTTTTTTCATGTAAAAACATATATGGGGAATTAACAATGTGCTAATGAAACATTTTCAGGCACCCCTGGTTACTGTAAACTGTATCACAATCCTAATTGGGAAGCTGAGCAATCTAAATCATTCTAGCTCCTTGCAGCAAGGCAGAGAAGGGTGATCCTRGTGATGTTACAGGGAATTTGTGCAGAAATCAGGTCAAGAAAGTTTCAAATYGATTTTTTTTAATTTAAATTTGATTTTGGATAGAATCTTGCATAAACCTCTGTRGGAAAACAATCAGTTTTACAGTCTGCTACTGTAATTATTTCCTACCTTCTGAGTAGTCCAATCCAAGTATTTGCCCACTCTTAGATTTGCTTTGTAATTTCTTCTATATTGTTCTTTGGAAAAAGACAGGATTTGAAATTACTACCTGTTTTGTCTAAGTATATCTCTCATGAGATCTCTTCATCTGTTGTTGAATTTCTTACAATTTTTAATTTACTTCTAGAATCATAGAACCATAAAATGGCCTRCTGTTGAGGTTTGATGTTGGCCAAAGCACCAGCAAAAGCCACTCAATCCTCTCCACAACTGGACAGAGRAGAGAAAATTTAATGAAGGGTTYATGAGYTGAGATAARTACAGGCTCAACTTAAAGATATTAAGTGAATTTATTACTAACAAACTCAAAGCAGCATAATGAGAAGTAAAATAAGCCATTAAAAACACCTTTATTTTCCCTCAACCTCTCCCTCCTTCCCRCAGACAGCTCAAGGAGAGAGGCAGTGGGGGGTTTTGGCAGTATTTAATYCCAATTACATCTATAATATTGGTTTTTAGATAGTTTACTAAAGACGTTGTGGTGTGTTCTTAAATGTTGAGGAAAATTTGGTGAAAAAGTTCTGTCTGATGAGCTGAGATAGTGATAGAATCATAAAACAATTCAGCTCAGTTTGTAGGGACCTTAAGAGATCATCTAGTCTTAACTTTTTGTGTGAAAGGGAGCCAAGACAATTTTGTCTGGCACCCTGTCTAACTACATCTAGAAAGCCTCCTGGTGGTTGCTCCATCATGTCCCTGGAGTTGCTGTCYCAGGGGGTGATTGTTTTCATGAAAAGTTTCTTTCTTAAACCAAGGTGAAACCTCTCCTCATGTAACTTGTACCTGTTACCCCTTGTTGGCTCCCTGTGACTGACGTCCTGTGAAGGAAGAGAATGCTTCTGTAYTCTGAGTAGCTGGCCTTTAAGTACTGAAATACTGCAATGARTTTTCTTAGGGGCTTTTTGCCTATTTATCTCTTGATGCATTTTAATTTATCAATAAACATGTCWGGTTATAAAGCCAAACTTTTATGTTTTGTTGATAATCCCAGCAAGGGGTCATTGTGTGTCTAACCTTGGCCCTGTAGAAATTGGGGGGTGGTTTGCTCTTGGCACTGAAGAGCAGTCATCTGGACCCACAGCTGCTAAGCCAAACTGCTTGGTGTGCAGCAGCTCTTCTTCACCAGTGCATAGCTGAGTATTGTCTCTAGCTATGATTTTGGAAATCTTTGCCTCCAAACAAGCTCTCATTTCAGATGAGCCCTTCTTTGAGCAGCTACCAGTATGAAAKTAAAATGCTTTCCTGTCCCCACATTATTTGGCTTAAGTTCATTTGAAAAGCCTTTTGGTAAGCTGTTCTCAATTGCAAGTTTCCTAATAAAGCCTCAGAGAGTCTGAGTTTTGCTTGACACAGGATTTTGTGACTTGAAGTCTGTGCAGGATATTATGACCCATTTAAATCTGTAGCTTCAGTTGAAAAATATCSTGAGATGTGTATGAGTTCCATTAGGGCATTAGAGGAACATCTTCAGAAGAAAGGTCTGCACAATGCCTCAGTGTGAAAGCCAGACTTTCAACAGGCTGAACATYAAAGCCTTCTTACATATTATCCAGATGAGTCTAGATTAMAGAGTACATCAATTTCATTTTAARGAAAACTTGATCAAAATACAGTTTAGTKGGAAGCTTTTCCTTAGGAAAACTCCTAGTAAAAATACTGAAAATACTTCTGCTTGATAGGTGACTTTGTATTGCATGCTCCACAAACACTTCCAGCCAGAATTAGACTTCAATACGTTGCGTTAAGCAATATTAATTCTAGTCTAGAATTTCATATTTGTGCAACACGACTGAAATAGTCTAATTCTGCTTGCTTAGCAATATGTCTTATTTTAGGTAATCTGAGTTAAGTTTAAGTCTTTCTATTTGCAGGGGATTCAACTTGCTTCAATAGTGATAATTAATTGTATTAATTTTATATGTTTCTTTCTATTTATCTGTCTATCCGCCTATTTTTGAATCACTTGAGCTTTTTTTTTTATTTTGAGTAATTTSTCTGAATAAATACAGACAAATCTTYATCTGTAGTTGAGGTGGTTTTCAAGGGYAAAAGTGTTTCTTCCATTATGAATTCATCRTTAAWACTAGAGCAGTTTTTTCTTAATACACTACACAAGAGATATACACATACTTCTTAATAGGGAGTTAATTTACTGCTGTGRTGTGCTGTAAAAGTATTTAAGTTAGTTTATTGTATTATATGTTACTATATTGGAATTATCAAATTCTATAATAACTTTAATTCTTTAATAATGTTTCCTATGGAAATAAAAAATAAMACCATATTTTCATAAACTTGTTTTWAAAAGCTGCTTCCAAATACATGGATTACTTTAAATCCAGAGACACTGTCCTTATTGAAAATTCAATGACACAGCTCCTATTAATATAAATACAACTTGCTATAGGCACAATCTGTCCCTTCCCAGAAAAGCTCAACAATAYTCTGATGTCTCAGAGTTCCGGGTARAAAAGGACATTTTTAGATGAAAACCTGTTCCTTTTCTCAAGGCAATATACTTAAATTTTAAAAAATACTAAATTGTAAAAAATCATAAATATTGAAACAGCATGGTTACACTACACAGGATTTGCAATGAGGCACTTGTACATGCAGAATTATTTTCTGCCCTTGATTGATGACCTCACAACAATCATTCATAGCTGTGCTATGCTCTGTCACTCAYAAGTTACACATAAGGTCATCAGTAATGACTAGAAATGAATAATGTATTTACAATCACTTCATTCAATATCTTTATCCACACACATCTCCTTGAAAACAGGTTTCCAATGAGGTCAAGACCTTWAGAAAGACRAAACATTCATAAGCAATAAAATAGRTATTTAGACAACTGTCTTTTTAGGAATATTTATTGCATCTAGTTTTTAATACTTATTTAGTTATGTCATGTTTGGGCAGATGCGGAGAGTTCTGACTCAGTAGAAAGTCCTACACTGAATTTAACAAGCTTTGAGCTGAGTTTAGTATCCAGATTTTGACACCTGGTTGCTTTGCTGAATAAGAGATGCGTCARACTGGAAGTGGCTAAGGAATCCATCTAGTTTTCTGTCATTGGGTCAAAAAGTAACGGGGAAATTCTGTCACAAAGATACCATCTACCTAATTCAAAATAAAGAT
>CADDXX010000060.1:307610-340414 GCA_902810485.1 Alauda arvensis
AGAGGAGAGGAGAGGAGAGGAGAGGAGAGGAGAGGAGAGGAGAGGAGAGGAGAGGAGAGGAGAGGAGAGGAGGAAACTTTCCTAATTTTTCTCCTGTCCATCAGCCCATTCTTCCTCACCTTCCCCAAGCCTAAGCCCGCTCTCAGAAAAGTGAGACATGGGGGAAAATTAGGGGCTCCTCAATAACTAAATGTCCTTGCTGGTTGCAAAGGCCAGATGGATTCTCCAAGAGTGACACAGGACAGAGGAGTTATTTATAAAGGAAGCCAGATTTACATGGCAAAAAATTCAAAACTTTGCTCATCACATACTTATTAGAATTTCTTTTTGCTTCATCTCTGACCTTCTCTTTTCCCAAGGGCTGCATTATAACAACATTTTCCCTCTTTYAGTATGATTTACATTCAGTGAGCTGACACAGCACCAATTTTTCTTCCATACTACTATTGCAAAATTTCAACTGAGGAGCTCAGTGTGACTAACAGCCTTTCAGCTGCCTCACTGTACACCACCTCAAAATGGTCTCTCTAGCCTAACTACAAGTACCATCAGTGGACATAAAGGACAAAAGAATCAGCTGTAATTTCTTCCTACCTGCTAATAGTGAATATTCCTTATATTCAGAATAATTTCAGATTTTAGGTTTTTTTTAGTGGGACTGTGGGGAAGGGGGAATGTGGTGAGGAAGGGGAGGATTAGCATATACCTAATTCTTAGCAATATAATCAGTATGAAWAATGTCATCTTATTTCCTTTCAGAAAGTTTGTCACTATCTTAAAAAGAATTTGTACAGGGCCAAACACACTTATTAAAATTCATGAAGTCTTAACTTACCTGGCTGTGCCATTAACTGACAGGCTGTTTTTCTATCTGTCTCCATTTCCARTCTCATTCTCCCATGAAAATGTTTTATTTTTAAATGTGGTAAATAGAAAAATGACGTCAATTTGATTTTTCCATCCTTTTTTTTGTCTTTTTCTTTGTCAATCACATTATCCATGCTACGCATCTGAAGCCCTTCGTCTCCCTCCTTTTGTTCCTTCTGTCGTTTGTGTTGTGAATATATACATCTCAACATGCTCCCACACTCATGAGCTCACACCTATAAAGTCTTGACACACAGCACTGACAGGCCCCTTAGTTGCCACGTGCAGATAAACAGTTGTGACACTAAAGATGTCATCCCTCCTCTATTCAAATAGTTCTTTAGCTTCAGTGCCAAGATAAAATAAATTTTGTCTTTTTTTTTTCTCCAGTCTCATTATATGTGCGAGGGATTTGATGTATAAAATCTTTTCATTTCTTAGTCATAGAAACTTCTYTTTTACCCCATAATGAGATGCTTTGTTGTTTTTGTTTTAGAACTGTTTTTCTGTACTCATTTGAAAGATATGAAGGTAGAAAATATTCAGAAGTTGAAAGTAGTGTTAATTTAACCCTTCTTGATATTATAAAAGTGTATTACAGGAAGGAACTTATTCTCAGCCATGGCCTAAATCAATACCAGCAAAGCCATCCTTCCTAAATGTAAGCCTTCTCCAGAGCCTAATGACTTTGAATTTGGTCTTAAAGTACTGATTTCTTCACCTAATTAAAGTCAGTGCAAACTTTGTCACTGACTTTATCAGGAACACAATTTGAAAAAAGCATATTTMGATCATGCTATTTCTGCATGCCTCTCCCTCTTCTTTGAAGCTGTAGATTGCATTGGTGAGAATCCTGAAAGGATTGCAAGTTGATGAAAACACAGGGGAGATCATCCTTCAAAAGCAGCCCTACATCACTATGGACTAAACTGTAAAACAACGTGGTGAAGGAAGTTTTACACCTTTTTTTTGTCTCTAAAGTAAAGTTAGTAGGGGTTTGTTTCTAAAATGTTTGCTCAGTTCTGGAATATTCTGTTTTATTCTCTTGTTATTACAGGGGAAGTCTCTGACATTGTCACCAGACTCATTCCCTGCTGGCCAGCTTTTGCTATAATTTACCTCTGCTCAGATGTTTTGTTGTCTAGGCAACATATTCCATTCAATTCTACTTTTGTTCTAAAACAGCYGCMAGCCCCTCTTTAGTATATATCTGTGTCCCTGGAGGTGGACTAAGGTTGTTTGTTTGTTTAAGAGGGCCAGGAGTCAGCTCTTTTCCTGACAAGAAACTARTGCTTTTCTAAAGTGAGCCAACCAAACCCACCAAAATGCTTCTAATTATTAAAGGTTGGTTTATTGGGACATAAAAATATTACTGAAACAAAATATTTCTCAAAATAGAGAGCCTAAATGAAACTGCTCCAGCATGGGTCCCTTCTATAGGGTGCAGTCCTTCAGGAACAGGCTATTCCAGCATGGGTCTCCTGCAGGGTCCCATGCCTTGCCAGAAAACTTGGTTCAGAATGAACTCCTCTCTCCATGTCTCCACAGACTTTCAGGAGTCTGCTTTAGCATGTGCTTCCCAGAGGATCACAGCCTCCTTTGAGCATGCATCTCCTCTGGTGTGGGGTTCTGCAGGTGCTGCAGGTGGATCTCTACTGCCCTGTGGACTTCCAAAGGCTGCAGGGACACAGCTGCCTCCCCATGGCCTGCCCCACCTGCTGCAGGGAAACCTCAGCTCCAGGGCTCCCGTTACCAAAACCTCACCACACAAACCCAATACATCCACAGGGAAAAAAGTCCCCTTTCTGTTTATGCTCATGACCCTGCCCTCCAAAACCTGCACAGTGGACACCTGCCCACTACTTGCATTTCTATTGCAATACTCGGAATTCTGAGTGCAATTTATTCAGAATGCAATCTGCATTCTCTATAGTTTAAATAGATATCCTTGTGCTGCTAGATGAGAATTACAGTTCATTTGCCCTGCCATGTATGAGGCAGTGTTTTCCTCAGCCAAAAGTTACAAAATGGTGAGAAAATAGCTAAGAAATTCTGGTCTAAGCACAGATACTCCTCTTACACTACATTATTTTAGGATTTAGTAAGAAAATGTAGAAAAATGCTTTTTTATAAAAGATTTATTTCCCAATTTTTCTGTATACCCTGAAATAATAAAGTGAAACAAATATTTTCAATAACAAATAAAGTAAACTTGAGAATCCGTTTTCCTAACCTAGGTGAATGTTTGAGAGATAAAAGTAAAGTCTTATTCAGAAGAGAGGGAAAGAGGCCCTACACAAACAGAATTAAAATAAAGCTGAAAAAAAAATGAAGTGAAAGTTGAAAAGTTATTTATGACACTTAAGGAAAAATTAATTTACTTAGAGGTCTTAAACAAATAAAAAGAGGAAAAAAAATTTAAATGAAAGATCTTTTTGGTCCTCCAAGTTCATATTACTAATATTCAAAACAGACAATTTGACACTAACAGGAAATTAAAAAAAAAAAATTCAAAATGAGAAATGCAATGTAACCTGCCATTTTATTCAGTATATCCCTTCTTCTGTTGGTGGTGTCAGAAACATTTGCTTCTAAATCCTACGTTGCATGTGGTAAATGGAACATCTCATGTATCTGCTTCCAAACTCAATCTTCTGTTCCTTCTTTGTACCCCAGCTGCACAAAACACATCTACATCTAAGATTTTGGGAAAAAAGCTCAAATATTTGATAGAAATAYTATTAAGGGTTTGGATATTCCTTTATAAAGCAGGTGGGCACWTTTTTCCTTTGTTCCTTTATTTCCTTTTCTGTCATGCATTCAAAGAKGAGATCTTTGTTTTGTTCTTTGTCTTACTCTGTGGCTGTATCATTCATTGAAGATTTAGCTACAGTGATATCATGGTTACAGAAAATTTTGTAAGTTTTTTGCATTTAAAACATTGTTTCTGTCTTAGACTCTGTATCCAGAGCTTGCATCTTTTCATTGCATTTAAATAATTATTTGGACATATAGGACACTTAAACAAAATGTTCCAATATTCCTTTATTGAAAGCAAATACGTAGTATTACAAATTCACCAAGAATTCAGCAATAATGAATTAATGTGCCTGCAAAAACAAGAACAGAGTAACTGTAGTCAYATCCTTTTGCCTGTCTCTGAATATTTACTTTAACTGTTGAAGAAATGGCTAAAACTCTCTTAGAACAATGAAAAATACTGTGACATATTGTATGGTATTGCTCTTATCCTTTAAATAAGCCTCTTTTATTACATATTGCACATCACATTTCAGAACATAGTAGTTCCATATTAATTGGAGTATAATCTGTGATTTGAAAAGACAGTTCTTTGTAACAGAAAGCCTCTGGATTTTTATATGAGAATAGTAAAAAATTAGTATTACTTTATGAGGCTAATAAARCAAAGCAGAAAGATTATACTGCTGTATTTTAAATTCCTTTTTCTTGTCTCTTAGTGTACGTATTGTAACTGGTATAGATAGGAGCTAGGTTAAACAGGTGAAATTTTGACATAAATTGTGTTGGGTTGACTTTAGGGCCYTCTGATTATTACTGCCCAGTTTCTAGTACCATGGAGGAGCTTGATTTTCAGACATGCTCATGATGAAACCAAATCTCTTATCACAGATACACTGCCTGATAGCAAGGCACAAAAAATGTGCTTTGATTTTGAAACTGTTGGCCTCTATGTCAATTTYCCCAGTTTCTGAGATGCAGGGATCTTCCTTCAGACTCGTTACCAGGAACTGGTGCAGTTCAGGTAAACTGCCTGTCAGATATCCACAGGAAGCTTATGCTGTTTCTGTAAAGTAGACCTACAGAGATATTGCTGGCATGTTTCAGCTGGCTAGAGTGCATATTATGTTTTGTCAGGAAATTACACTGAGTTTCTGTCAAAAGTATGAAAAGGATTTTTGACTCAGTGACCCCACAGCCTTGTTATTCCCTGCTCCAGCATTCTGTGGARCAGGGAGGGCAGCACTGCTGTCCCAGCTACAGAAGCACAGGGCACCTATCTCAGCCTTAGCTGTCCSCTGCAGTGGGGGCAAAGCCACAAGGTGGAGAGCATTATTCCCTCCGGAGGGAAGGAAAGAGAGAGGTARGCATCACCTCCCTTGCCCTTTGGCATGTTAAGTGTTGATGCATGCCTTTATAAACACACAGGACCTATTCCCATCTGAGCTCTTTGGGCACTTCTGTCAGCAGCAGTAGAAAAAAGGGTGTTATTTACTGACATTTCCAGAGGTGCTCGTGGCAGGTGGTGCCGAGYCTGCCAGCGCCGCACGGTGAAGTGCTGCTGTGAGTGCTGCACAGCTCAGCCCAGAACTGTTGTTTAGAGGAATTAGTCTGTCAGCATGGTTCAGCTCTTACAAATTGCTAATGGATTTTGTGCATGTGTTATCTCGAGCTCCAGTCCTGCTGGTTTTGTGTGAATGTACTTCTGGAAAACTATGTCGTTATAACTAATAGCTCTATGTCGCGCACAGTTGGGAGGAAAATTCATTTCTGATTTCTGTCAGGTTTGTTTTCCTTYTATTCCAGGTGGCACAAGGCCCTAGATCCTCATTTTTCAAGTCCTTTTTGTTCTTCAGTTCTTTCCTTGTATGTAAAGGCAATATTTAATTTAYGTTTTCCAGCCTTTCAGCTTTGTACTAAAATCAYAGAACCATAGAACTTTTGAGTTGGAAGTGATCCTAAAGATCATCTGGTTCCAGCTCCCCTGAACTGGACAGGGACAAMTTCCACTAGACCAGATTGCTCAAAGCCCCATCCAACCTGGCCTTSAACACTGCCAGGAACGGAGCATCCATGACTTCTCTGGGCAACCTGTTCCARTGCCTCATCACCTTCAGAGGAAAACATTTATTCTTAACATYTAATCTAAACCTACCCCTTTTGAGTTTAAAGTYAAGCTAGGTAAACCAAAGGTATACAGAATCCTGTAKGTATGATAGCAGACAGAAGAGGATRCTGAGGGGAGARGRTGAKAACAGGACACATCTAGATGCCTGCCCATTACCTCCTCATCTTTCATTTTATGTTCTAAATAGTGAAKGCAGATGATGACTGGAAGAAAAATTAATTGCCATTTTTTTGCAGGAAATGACAAGATGAAGAATAAATGGATGGAAAATTTCACCCAGTCATCTAAACCAATAACTGAATTCATTTGTCTTAGGCCTTGCCCAATAAGCAGTAAGATACCAGTTTCAGACAATATCTGATGTTCGTGTAAAAAATTCTTTTCTTATATGAAAAGTCACTCATGCTGTTAGACTTGAACTAGATTCAGGACTGAAACCTGTATTCTGACTTGAACCTGTAGCATTTACTTAAAGACAAGGAAGCTACTATAGAGTCTGTTCCTAAAGTGGGAACTCCTCAACGCTTGTGTAATTCCCACGTGCAGGGCTATGACAGGAAAAACTTTTCACATTCTTATGACTTAAGCAGTGTAACAGGAGCTTTTTTATGTGCAAAACAAGGACGGCACAAACCTTGGGCTACTGTGCATGGAATTTTCTGGGCAATCCAAATGGTGATTAGGKAAGGTTTTATGAAAAATGGCAATTYTTTTATAGGTRTTAAATCATTATTACYTATATTATTTATGGTAATATWTTTAATAAWTAATTYGTTTAATGTTAATAAAGATGYRCCATGTGAGATGAAATCCCAATTAATTTTGTAGTTAAAAAGACATTCAATTTTTATGCTGCAACATCAGGGCATGGACACTGTAGTGTCACAAAAACCAGATAGACACAGTGGGAATACTATTTCAGCAGTTCACAATACTGAAAAAAATCTCTCAATTACATAAGTTCAATCCTCAGCTGATGTCAGGCCCAACATCACAAGCACAATTCTGTGAATTTGTATCAGTCAGATGCTTTTTAAATTATACATGAAAATTATAAAAGCCTGATGTTTCTTTTTTTATTTTTTTTACCTCTCTGCTCTTTATCTAACTTCTCCTCTAAGGGGATCTGCAACCTGTTAAAGCAACAACCACATTTTCTTAATAATAATGTCTCAGCTTAAAGTGCCCAGCCAAACTTATTCAGTAGGAATCTTGGGCTATTGTCAAGATTTGCTTTATTTTTTCTTTCTATAGGAACCCATAGAGCTGTGCATGGGGATTTTTACTGAAAAATAGATTGCTTGACCTGCACCTTGGTTTGGTTCAGARTTACACAACTTACAATGCAAAGGACTGCTGCTACTGTTTTGTTTTGCTTTTTTTTTAATTTTCTGTCTGTTTGGTTGGTTTTTGTTTTTTGTTTAAAAAGATAGACCTGCCTTGCTGCATAATAAGTCCAGCATTAGAAGTAAGAGAGTCATGTGTTACGTATTTCTTACCTAGCACGATGAGRAAGTGACAGCAATGCTGCTCTAGAGGAGCAAGGCCCAAGGTTCTCTCAGTCTGATGCCTCTTCTTCATGATCTCTTTGAAAGTACTAGTTGTTTTGATTATAAGGCATTCTCTTTGTTCTTCTCCTGTAGGGAGGTTCTCCACCACATTGATTTACTTACTGGTTTACAACTTAAAGTAACAGCAATGTCCATAGATATGAAATTTCCATGAATTGCTTCATAAATTTGAAAACATTTGTGATCTACCTCCCTCCTCTGATGTTTTCCAAGACTAGTCATTGTTCCAAAGGCCATAACAGAGGTAGGAAAAACGTACACATCATGCTTTTGGGAAGTGATGTCTTTCTGAAAATTTTTCATTTGTTTTTTAACAAAAAATTAAGCATTTGGTTTTGAAACTTAAATTTGTTAAAACCCTAGCTCAGACAATCTCTGTTCAAGATCAGTGCAACTGCATAAATAATTTTCTTACTCCTTAGCTTAATCAAAAAGGAGGGGAGGATTTTGTTTTGTTTTTTTTATAAAACGACTTGTTCTTGGTAGGCAATGCTACAGAGGTAATTATAAAATATGYCTGCAAGGACTTTTAGAATATTATTTTTTCCATCTCTAATGCTAAATGAGAAACATATTTAAGGCTCTCAATTTAGTGTCTCATTGTTAATATAGCTTTTCTGTCTATTTTAGTACAAAAATTATAATTAATCTTTTTTAAAAGACACAGTCTCATGTATACTTACATTACATGTGAGTTGACTAGTGAATGCTAAAGCAATTTGAAGGTATTTTTTTCAAACAAGTGTGGGCATACAGCTGCAACAATACTTATCTACATTTTATACGAAGAGCTTGTATACGCACAGATATTTATGTTCCAAGTCTATGACTGGCTTTACATACTGAGAGCTGAAAGAAGCTAAGATAAAAAGCTGTCAGGAGCTGCTCCTTAAAAAGCACTAAAATGTCGTGGTTTTTTAAATAAATATTTTGATAGTTTCCTCTGCTTCTGAGGAAAACCTAAGGAAAAACATGAGGGCTTATCTAGAATTTTCTGATATATAATTTATAATATATTTCTGATAAAATTGTCTGAAAAATCTTTTCTGTCTTACACTGAAGATWGTACATAGRTTTTTGTTGCACACTGATTTTCTGYATGCCCTACAGGCTTATCCTTGTTAATTTAGAAAAAAGATGAATTGGACTGATCAGGAAAAGGCACGCATGGTGTGTGTTAAATCACAGCAAACCACAATCCCTGAGAGAGAATGTCACAGCAGCACAACAAAGAAGCACTGGTCTCAGATATGCCTGCGTGCTAAATATAARTCCCTCTTTATCTTCTTCTCCCCACCACCTTTTATAAATGATTTATTCCTGTGATGCTTAAACAGGACTTKGAGAAACCTAAAGTATTCTAGCCCTTTCCTATCTGTGTAGTCACTTCAGGGATYACCAGGCTCTCTGTGAGCATTGGCTGATTTTCCTGTCTGTGTTGCTCCTGCAGGAAGGGCTTCAGCAACACCCCCAGCAGACACTCAGGTTTGTATCTGCCCATCAGTGAATGTGCTGAGAGGAGATTCAGCAAGCTCCAAAGGGTTGCCTAGGATTTTTGGATGTAATACTTTTAACTAAGTAAACTTTCAACAAAGCACTGAACTTCCTGTGTTCTCTATACTTTAAAAGCAGTGTCTCTAAATGACAATCAYCTGTTCTGGCTCCAAAATTCTATGGCCTAGTTTTACAGAGTGTGGSCAAGCAAGTACATTTGTTGATGTGTGTAAGACTGCCCTGAGCTACCTGGATAGCTGACAGAAGGCCAGACCAATTTTTGCCTCTCAAGATATGACTCATGTTTAGCAATTGCTTTCTCATGTTTGCAAGACACATGGAATTAGTTGAACTAAAAGCTTGATCAAAATAATTTAACAAAGGAGCCGCTGTTTTTCTACTTATCCATGAAAGAATTCATATTATTTTAACAGCYTAAAGAATTATCCTTGGTAAAACTTGACTGTCAAGATTTTGTATCCTCAGAAAGTAATTCAGTTCATGTTCTCTTCTGAGAGATAAATGCTGAGAAAACACATGGCTTTTTCCTTATTTAATTTTGCTGGGTTTGGTCATACAGCAGTTGCAGTTACAGATCCTAATTTTATACCATGCTTGTCTTAGGAGGTGTAAAGTTACAAAGTGTATATTTACTTGGTATATTTCTGTAGCAAAAATATTTATATGGGGCATGCTGCTGATGCCCCAAGCTGTTATGAACCAATTACTTAGTTCTCTGCCTGAACTGAGGTGCAAAGGAGACCATATGCTGAAGTCAATAGTACAGATTTTATTTARCAGTAAATGTAAGGTAGAGAGAGAAAGAAATAGGAAATAAAGGAGGRCWGGGGGAAGACTGTTAKAGAGAGAAAGATTAAGTAGAAAGATGTCATCACCTGTAGATGCAGATGGCATCCCATTGGCCCTTCTRCTGCTGCTCTTCTTGGTGTGGGTCYCAAGAGTCATTCWTCTGGAGGTACCACCTGTATACCAARTTCCCAAGTTCTGGGTATCCACAGGCTGGTCACAGATGTTGCCATAATTTGGGGTGCCAAGTRTACAAGCAGTTGCTTAATCTCTCACAGTTTGCCACAGTGGGATTTTTTGTCAGGATGCATTAACTAGGATTGCTAATTAAGTCTCAGCTCCACTTGGTCTGGAATTAACACCTTCTGGTTGCCAATTCCTCTCTGCTTATCTCAAGTTCCTGCTGTTCTGTGGCCTTGACAGTTTGAGGCAATTGTGATGTTTAAATCTCCTACATAAGCTCAAAAATCAGCACAGGTGGGCCAAGATGGCTAAATAAATCCTTTCACATACTCTTTCTGTGTATGGGTTAGTTCTTGAACTGTAATTGTAGACTGGAGAGGGGAAGCTCCCTTCCTAGTTATGACAGGGTACCTGTGGTTTGGACCTTGGTMACAGTGCACAGTAGTGTCTATGAAGAAAGGTGAGCCATGTCTTACTGTTTCTAAGGGGTAGGAGGCAAGCACTGAGTTTTTTCCAAGCTATCTGTGTCAGGTTTATTAGGTATCTAACTTTGGTKTTKTTAGTTACCTACACAGCAAGCGATAGGAACAGCTGTCTCTTAGAAGGTCTCAGAGCCATGAGTTAGGTGGCCACATGCAGGCAGTATAWACCCTGCTCAGAGACCTGTTCTGGGTCGTGGGGGCTCCGGGGGTTGCTCCAGAAGCAATGCAAACTTTGGTTGCTACAAAGTGACTTTATGGTGAAGCACTTGAYTTTTTTTCTGCTGAGAAATTCATCTCATTCCCCAAAGCAACTGAAGCGCAGCCAACCAAAATAATTTCCCATTAAATAAAGAGTGTGTAACAACAACTAAAAAAAAAACTCAGTGCAAGCTTCTCTTTTAGACCTTCYGCACTTCTATTCCAAGGTCTTTTCCTGTTAATTTAATTATTTTGCCATTTAGGAGTGAGGAAGGAGAGGGTCAGTCTCAAAGCATCACATTTCCTAACAAGTTATATCTGCAATTGATTTTTTTTTTTCCACCCTACACCAAAATTACAACATCTTGGAATAGTAAAAAGCCATTTCCAGAATAAATTATAGAAATTATTTTTCTTCTGCTGCAAGTTAAACAAAGTAAAATTACAACCCCTAGTGGGCCTGCATGCTGGTGTTTATTTAAGAACCAGCAGATCTTTTACCCTGCTTGTTCATGGCACACTGATGCCCTCACCTTACTCTGGGCTTTATTTCCAGGTYTTGAATTTCCTTCCCTACAGGCAAGAGTGAAGTTCAGCCCAGAAAGGATGGACAGAAAGTCATACCAGTTCTTGCTCTGCCACTGTTCAGTCACCGGTTCTGGGTGTTACTGGGCAAGGTCCTGGGCTCTCAATGACATCGATTTCCACCAAAAATCTGATCTCCAGGATCTGCAGGTTATGCATCTTCATCTGTTTCCTCTTTTTGGGAACACTTTTTTTTTTTTTTTTTATGCCTGCTCTTCTTTCCAGAATTCAAGCCCCTGATTTCCCAATCTAAATAGTCGCTGTGCAGAAGCAGAATGTTTGACCATGTTTGGTAGTTCTTGTCTCTTATCAGTTGGCAGACTGGGGTCACTTGTCTTTCATCCACATGTGGATTCACCCACACACATGAAATAATCTGTACCTGTCAGAATAACCAACTGAAAGTTTCTTCACCTTAAAACACTTCCTAATGAAAATGATCCCACTGTATTTTATTTTACGCTGCAGTTCAGCTCAGGGTCTATTTCCTTGCAGAGACCAAGGCCAACTGTACATGCTTATTAACAATAACCTGAGAAGTCAAAGGAAATAAGAAATCCCATTTGAGTGTGCTCTTTTCCTCCCTCTTTTGCTACTTTCATACAAGAGCCCATCAGGCTGTCTGTCTGTGTCCTTCTTTAACTGCACCTGAGAAAGAATTGGCTGATCAAAACTTACACCATTGTCTCTGAATATTTTATGGATTACTCCAAAGCAAGTGGTATGAGTAAGGAAATTCATCAGGCTGTGTGTAAAAACAGATGCTGATTTAATTACAAGAACTTTTAGTCTGACACAAAAACTTTGCCCCATCCCTGGAAGTACAAGGTCAGGTTGGATGGGGCATTTGGCAGCCTGGTCTAGTGGAAGATGTCCCTGCCTATGGCAGGTGACTTGGAACKAGATAATCCCTAAGGTCCTTTCCAACAAAAAMCATTCTATGATTCTATGACTCTATGAACTTCAGGGCTTTAGCTGCTAGACAAAAGGCATTTTTTTCAAGTTAAGCATGGACTTACTTAATCCCTTAGTATGAATATGAAGCTGATATTGTTAAAGAGAAGAGGCTGCTTGGGTGATCATAGTGATTTACAGTAGTGACGTGAGCCTCTTTTCTCCTCAACTACCAGTAACAACAACTTTTCTATTCTCTGTTCTAAGTGCATTTTATGCATTCAGTAAATTTATGCATTCATTACTTTTATGCACTCAGGAAGGTACCCTGTTTCATCCACTGGGTACAAATTGCCCTGATTCTGCAGATCTGAGATTTCAAGTCACAAGAGAGATAACAAACTTGGCATACATTTGAAAGATRTCTTGAAAAGTTGATAGGATAAATAAATGTTTTGTTTAGTCAATATTTGTGCCATATCCATCCAGTTCAACTTAAAAATGTTCTAACAGTTATGATCACCTCCTTGTAACTGCAGAGCAAAGGTCGTCCTCTTCCTGCTAAGAAACTGCCAAAAGAAAGCATAAACTGAATGTGGTATTATTATGTGGCAATTCCACCAACAGATTTGTGAAGGTTCTTCAGTACTATTTTTAAAAACTTGGTATTGAATGGAAAAAGCAAAAGCTCTTGGAGTTTTAGGGGGATATAGAGTTTTGAGATTTGTATTGATTTTATTTATCTATGTGTGAAGTGTGCAGTTTGAGATATTGATATAAGAAAAAATGAAGGCATTATTATTAAACTACATTTTTAATAATAAGTACATATTATTAAGTACATGCTTCTAAAATATGAAAAAGTTTTTTTTCTTCAGTATACATATATAATAAGTACAAATATGTAAATATATAAACACAAAAATTGAAATATATGTATTGTTGTTTGGTTCTGGATAAGGATAAATTCCATGTTCATTCACTTACTGGTCTTTCTGCTGAGATTTTCCAAAGTGTGGTGGCATGGCTTATGTGGCCAGCTGCCCAGTAGGAAGGGATTGCCATGTTTACCTAAATTAAATTTACTTGCTGACAGATGGCTATGAATTTTATTCACAGTCAGCAGTACCTAAATAATTCAAAGGTAAGAAGCTCTATATTGTACTGTGGCTYTATTTTGTATAATTTTGCTGCTGTCTGTAGCCATATTTATTGGCAACTTAATGGAAGAAAATGTGGGATTAGAGATGACACCAAACCACAGAGTCTAAAGGCACTGCTTGATGAAACATATTAAAATAATATCAAGTTTAATATGACTAAGTCCTATTGGTATTTCAGGGAATGGAGTAAATGCTTCTGACTGAACTCATAAAATATTACCACAGATAACTTGTAAGGGATTTCCTATTTATGGGGAAAATAATCYAAAAGCAAGGTCAGTCTATATTTATATTAGCTGGAATTGATTTTAAGATTATGTTTTAGAAGTAAAAACTTTACAACTAGTTAAGGCTCCATTGTTACTTTCCTATTTTTCTCACAAGAAGCCTGCTGACAAAAAAAGCTGTCTGCCTTGGTTCTTTATTTTTGGAGAAAAAGTAGTGAGATGTCTTTCCAGGAAGTAACCCACTTTAAGTGGGGATTCTACATTGGGAGTGTAGAAGACCTGACCTGTAATAACAGGGTAATTCCTCTCACAAAGACCAAATGTGCCTTTACCATTTATGAACAATAACTATCAGAAGGTCACACACTTCTCCATGAAAAAACATACAAAGGAGAAAGAAATAAATTCATATCTCCTGCTCACATCTAAAAAACCCAATGCTGTTGTCAAGATCTAGGACACTGGGCTTCAGCATAAGAACAAAGGAAATCAGTTGAAAATGCATCAATTTCTTTTCCTTTACCAACTCTTATAGGAATGCTTTTTGCTCTTTCAGTTTATGAGTGAGAATTGCATGTACACATTTTGGGGAGAAAATGGTACCATCAACATTTATCTAAAAGTAAGTTCCACCTTTGCCTTTATCTCCAGTTCTACATAAGAAACTGTGTTGTATAAAAGATGAAACTGTGAGATGTCCAGCAGTTATTTCTGCTAYTGTGCTGGTGAGCTGAGACAAAACAGGATAGACAAGGTGGGATAAGGCTGAAGGAGAGGGTGTACATTTCACCATTCTTGTCCCACCTTGTCTGCACATTAGCATGAATAATTGTAGTGACCTTTAAGAAATATTCAAATCATGATTCATAAAGAAATGGGATAAATCTTTGTAAGTTCAAATGTGAAATAAGTTTTAAAAATCCACTACTCAGAGTGGATTGTAAGCCATACTTTTTTAGTCCTTTAGTTACTGTTTAGTTTTTTTTAGTCTTTTAGTTTAAAAAGCCAGATTTTTAAGTTAATGATTTAACTCTTTAGTTAAATTTCAATTTCATTTTTTAACTTCTGACAATGGTACTGCTACCTATGTTGATCACAGTTATGAGACCACATGCAAGTTCAAATTCCATACCAACACATGGTTCTCTTTTACTCATAGATGGAAATGCCAAATGCCAGTAGAATCAAAACACATTTAATTCACAACTGATTTCACAAAATAAGATACTTGGATATCAGTTCACACCTTTCATCATATGAGATCTCAAATGCTGAATCCTGGAATATAATTTTCTCATTTGATGTGACCTCTTGATCACTTTTTCTATCTATTCCCTTTCTTTTAGAACAACTAGCACTGTGGTGGTCCGTGTTGTTTTACTCTGAAGCACTTCAGAGCTATGGGCTGATCTTTCAGGGTGTTACAGTCATAAAGGTTTGGGTCAGACAGGTGCAAGCCTAGTGCAGACAGGTTTGAGATGGGGAARTAGCAGGCATAAAGTGACACAAGCACTGCTCAGAAGGGAAGGTCCTGAATTTGTTGATCAAGAAGAAAAACAAATCATCCTAAGCTTCATGGTTTTCAATGCTTACTGAAAGGGTGCCCCACAGACAGATTGTGCTGTGGTTAGGGTTTTTTTCCATTTGGAGAGGGTTGACCTTCCTGTGGTGTTAGGCCATACACAGTGTTCAGGTACCAGTGTTGGCATCCCACGCTAGTATTGCTTAAGCATATGGAATATTAACTTACAATTAAGCATTCATTTTAAAACAGGAAGAGTTTGATACTAAGAACAGAAATCTAATATCTACTTTAYTGTTTTAAGCACAATACAAACTCTGAAAGGTACAAAAATGATCTATGAGCAAGACAATAGTGGGGTTTTTTTGGTTTTCATTATGTAAATTGCTTCAGCTGTGAGTTTTATCCAAGATTGGTTCAAAGGGAATGGATTTTGGCAACAAGCAGATGTTGGTTTCCTTTCATACTCAAGCTAACAAACTATCAAATATGAATGCTATCAAATTATSTCTGGCACATTGTAAGTCCCAGTCAAAATTCTTTGGATACAGAAAGAGAAGTGTTTTTATCTGATCAAATATCCACATTTTTCTACAAGTAATGAAAAGAATTTGCTAAATCTGCTATTACTTACACCTAGCCTCTAGGGGAAAGTCCAAATGACAAAGTAGACCAAAACAGTAATGACTTTTATATAAAAGAACTAACATCAGAATGYATAGGAAGGACTTCCAGTAGTAAATATGATATTTATGGCCACTAAACTCTAATATCAATGTAATAAATAAACATACCATACATTCTTATGCCACCATATTCTGATAAATCTTAATAAAACTATAAACATGGTCTTGAATTAGGAAAAAATAAATCACTTAYRATTCAAGTATGGTTTCTTTCCCCTSTGAAATTGGTCCTTGTTGATTTCAAAAGTTGTGTGAGAYAGAAGSATCTTCTACMCTGTGACATTTGAATGCTTCTGTAAATGATCTKYATTTTCAGGTAACTTGCAGAAGTGGGGTCTGCCTGAAAGACTTGAGGTTTCTTATTGGTGCATGCAGCTCATCAGCTCACACAGATCCACATTTACCAGAGGAGCTTGATTTGAACAGGACTTAATAAACTTGCTCCAGTATTTTATCCCGTTATATTCTGATTTGTTTTTCTAAATATGTTCTAAAACAATACTGATAATTTGTAAAGTAAAAATCAGTTTTGAGTTTCTTAGTTATTAAAAAAAGGAAGTAGCAAATGCTTTGTTTTCTTGGCTGTTACCTGCTACACATTTTTTGTGGCCTGGTGACAGAAACATTGTTGGGGAAATTTCTCTCTAGGAAAACTCTTAAGAACTGTAAGTTTAAATATACTTTCTATACTTAATCTGCTGTACATTTTCAGACATGAAGCATTTTTTAGCCAGACTTTTGGAATCTGCTGTAAATTTCCTATGAAGTATTGATATCTACATCAAATTTATACAAACATTTATTTACCATAAAAAAGAGTCATAATTTTATTGAAAGTCTTGCAGATGGGTTACTAATAAAGTAATTCTTGAAAACAATGAGAATATCTATCTTARCAAAAACATTGTCTTTGATTCTACCCAGTAAAAAAGAACAATACAAACTTTTTGACTTATAGAACACCTTCTACACAATATTAGAGTCACCATCCAAAAAAACCTGTATTTAAAAAACTTGGTGGAAACAATTTTGGTGTGCTGGACAGATTCACAAAATTTAATAAATTATTGAACATAGCAGGATGAGATTGAGGGAAAAATACTTCCACTTCCACGWAAAAGTCTAACCCTAGAAGTTTCTGYTAGGTCATGAAARTACYATTCCAATTTAAGGGACACTATATATCATTARCACKAGCTTGTTGCTTCATGACTTACCCAGCAGTTCCTTATTTCTGGTGKTTTTTCCCRAAGTAATCAATTCAAAGATGTCATAGATACCATATACATAYATAATTTATATGACCTTCTTAGAAGATCTTCCATGTTTCATCCTTTGTTAGTGATTCTGCAGTTGCGACTGACTTGTGYTTTCTCCTRGCAGTGCATYATAGCAGAAAAAAATTGGATGTGGTTCATTTCRCGCAGTACTGTTCCCWTAATACCTTTAAAAATCTGTCCCTCATATTTCTGGAAGATAGATGATTGAGAATAATGTGTGGATCTTGCACATGGACATATAAGAACACTATACTGAAACCCTGGTACTTAAAAATAACATGGTTTTTTGTCTTATGCTCATTTTTAACAAGTTATGACATATTAAGCAGGCTTCACTTCAGTTGTATGTCCTGGTGCTTAAAGACACCTTTGTTTGAACCCCATAGTGGGAAGATTGCCTGTATTCATTTAATGTAGCCAACAATATAAAATCATAATTAAAAAGCCATGCTAAATTAACAAGGAATTTTATCATCTCTGATGATTCTGTGGCAGTGAGATTCTCTCCAGCTAATCWTATCACCTGTCCCTGCAAGGGCCAGCTGATTATATTAATTCCAGGAATTTCTAGGTATTAATGAGCAGAATTTGTTGTAGCACACAACTGATGATTTAAAAATGCACACAGAAAGTATATCATAATCAAAATGAAACAGTAAAAKACCAAGTAATTGTTCTGTACATGAGTGGCAGCCCACTTAGACATATTTCAGTTATCCAATAAATTGTTCTCCAGGCAATACACACAAGGGCCAACAGTGGAATATTAACTAACCTTCTCAGCTTGCCTTTCTGCAGAAAAGTTACCCTAGGTGTTTAAACTGGAGRAGGAAGCAAATATGGATGTGAATATATCAAACGAGATTCAGCCAGCACTTTCTGAACTGTCAGCAGCCTTAGTCARTGATAATTCTGTGTGTCCATGTAGTTCCCTAGAGATGTGTGCCTGTGCCAAAGATATTTACYTGCTATTTTTTAAAACAAGTAAGTGAATTATTTACTTTTTTTTTTCTTCTGATATTGGAAAAATAAGGCTGTATAAATCCCTTACTGCATTCAGCTGAGTACCAATATTCTGATGGAATTTAATTATAGTAACAGTCTAATTGAAGGTAAATTAAACAAGAGTATGACCAAGTCTTGTCACACTAAATGAAAATTTAAATTACAGCAGTAATAGACAGGTCTGTGCTAGGTTTATGAATTAAAGAGTGTGACATTTTGGTTGCAGGTTAATCAATGAACGCTCCACAAATATTTTTGAAGCCTTCACTGATGTATTATAGGGTAAATTAAATCTTAAGTTCTGACAGATATTAAGCAGAAGAGCAAARTAAGTTCACTTTGGAGTGGAAAAAATATGAGACATGGAATGAGTAGTTTTTTGTTCAGGAGATATGAGGCCCTCCCAGCTTAGGATTCCTCCTGTCCTTCTGCCAGGACAGTTGCACTTGGCTGGTATCTAACCAGCTGGTATCTGCTCTCCTGAGTTTTTGAAGTATCAAAGGAAACAAGTTTTTGACAGGAAGAGAACAAGTCTGACAGATCAGTGAAGCTTGCCTTCATTTCTCCTAGGTCTTGTTTTTGACACCCTGTTTACCACAGAATGTGCTGCTRTACTTTCCCAAGGGAGTCTCAGCCAGCAGAGGGAATGGCAGAGGGAAGGCCAGCTGCTGTGTGCAATGTAATTGCCTCAAGAGCTTGTGTGAATGCAAGGAGGGACTGCACTGACATTTTTTCCTCCYTCCCCTGTGTTTTTGGTCAAAACAYAACCAGAATTATATAATTTTATCACAWTGACATATCTATCACAGTTTTATCTTGCAATAGTTATAACTCCCAGCTCCCTGTGGATCCCTCTGCTTCCTGACATGCAGCCTGCTCTGGCCCCCATGCTGACCCAGAAAGAGCTCAGGCAGTTTTACTGACTCATGCTCTCCTCATGATCACAAACTTGGCTATTTCTTCACTGCCATCCACCCCCTCTAAAACAAAACCCCTGGCATGAATTTGTTCCACTCTAACTCACCCATCATGTCAATCTCTCCCCTCCTTTTTGCTTCTTCAGATGTGTAGAAAACAAGCCTCTGAACAAAAAAAAAAAGCCCTTCATCAATAAAGCTTGTCAGCTGTGGGCTCTATGATTGCATTTTCCTGCTCTTTAGCAGCAGATCTTAATATCTCTAAGAAAATGACTGCACAGCTCACAGCCTGTACTTCTCATCCATCCATAAATTCACAGCTGGCGTCCTTATGGGATTTTCTATTATGCATATTCAGCCTGGCATTTTTAAACCTTCAGATGGTCTGTATAACTTCTTGTTTTGGGGAAAAAGATATTGTAGGAGCAAAGGGTCATTCTCTAAATCCTCTGGATTTATCTCAGGTTAGTTTTGAGGTTCGAATCAAAAGCCTTTCCATTTTACTATCTTTTTTGGGYGCCCAGAATCCAGGAGGTTGCTAGTACAGAAAAAGTTTTAGATTAGCACTAGGAAGTATGGAGACTCTCTCTAGTTAGGTAAGGGTTGTTGAAAACACAGCTCCCAGCCACCAGTTTAATGGTTTTTCCCAACTACCATTTCTTTACAAGAAAAATTGCTTGTCAAGTGTTAGAATTAAGAGTCTTACTAATTCAACCAATAGGACACACACACACACAAACAGACACACACACACTCACACACACAAAACGGGAACAGGTTTATCAGTTTGTTCYAGTTTTAATGGCTTTTGTTTACTCATTTAGCTAGCACTGTCAAAATGGTGTCATTTGGAGATACTTGCATATTTAATCCTCGTGGTTAAATTTTGCTCTTTTGTCCTCCTGAACACTCAAAGAGTTCTGTTTGGCATCATAATTTCTCATTTCTGGTGGTCTTTTCAGAACTAGAGCAGCTTTTTACATTAATGCAACTTTTAATGAAACATTTCTTTTTCCCTTAGACAGGTAATTCTGTCTTATTGAGGGCCTGTCCTCAATTTCATTGATGACTACCAAGAGAGAGGGATTACCAAAAATCTCTCCAACTATATGCAAAACTATATCTACTAGTAGCATGATGAGTTACGTCAGAAGTTTCCAACACTCATGAATCCTACTTTCCTAACTGTTGCTGCTGCAGTTTAATGTAAGTGGATTGTAATAACCCATCCAGAAACTAATAATCAATACAAATATTGCAGCTTAGAAGACATTATTAGCCCTTTTTTCATATTAGAGGATAGGTAGTATTATTTTAATCAGCTGTTTCCTTTCCCTCTCCTGTCCAAATGGAACCAGAATCACTTCACAAACTTGTGTGTCTGAAAAACAATTATTAATTTTAGTACTTTGATTGAAAATTTTGCTCATAGACTGACTGAATTCTGGGAAGATTTTATGTGATGTAGTAAAACTAGAGCATAACTCTTGTTTTTGCGCCTGCTGAGAGAAGGAACACCCTATGGCATTTGGCTCAGTCTTGGAGGACATTGCTAAATGTAAAAGATAACACAGCMATTCTTTCAAATGTCTGACTCAAGTAGAAGACTCCAAGGCCTCATTTGACAGGAGACTTGTACGCCTCTAGTGGGATCTCCAAACATATTCAGTAGAGCAGCACCTGGCTCACTTGGTGTATAATGGTATGTAGAGGTATGTGGTGTGAAATAGCATAAAAACCCAAGGCTGGAGAATTATATTTTTCTTTATTTTTTTTTTTTTTGTGGCTCAAATTGATCCTACTGGAGTAGTAAAAAGGGCCACTGGAGTAGGAATCTAGTCTGCATTTCTCTTAGTATGCTGTAGACTGCAAGTTGCAACACTGAATCAGGATACAGTAAAAATGTTTCACTCTTCTGCAGGAAGATATTATGAACAAATAAGGTCATGAGAAAACCTGAAGGCACTGTATTTTGGCTAGAGGATTTCTSTGTCTCAGCAAAACTCTGTCCTCTGTTGCATTGTCTTTGCAGTCCAGTTTTCCATTCCTTGTTACATCTTGGAAGAGTATAAATTGGATAAAAAATGCCACAAAATCTAATATACCCTTCAACTGGATTATTATTTCACTCGTCTCAGCTGAAGCAGGTACTAGTTTTCCTCTTTGCAAGTAGAGAAAAGAACTGAGGTTAGTTTCTTTAGTTTCAATCTCAGTCTTCCTCAATGGGTACCCTGAAGGAGAAGGGGGGAAATCCTGCTCAAGTATTTTTAAATGAAGTGGAGCCTGCTACAAWTTTTTTGCCAAATTTTGGGTTTTGGCTCATGTGATCATACAAAATAGACTGAGCTACATGAGGAACAGAGACAGACAGTTGTATGGTTTCTTGATCCTGGTTCWGTAGTTGATGAATTGGCAAGATAGTTTTGACTGTGATGTCTCAGACAGAATAATTTTATTTCAAATAATGAAGATAAAACTGGTAGGCATTTATAATTTTCCAGACATTATGTATTGGTTCTGGCTGGGATGGAGTTCATTTTCCCAYGGCAGCCCTCATATTGYTGTGCTTGGCATTGGAAGCTGTAAAGGARTTGATAACACACCAGTGTTTTGGGCACTGCTGAGCAGGGCTGGCACARTTTYRTTGCTGTYTCTCAAAATTCCCCTCCCATCCAAGGACTGGGGGTGGGCAAGATCCTGGGAGGGGACACAATGAGGTCAGCTGACCCAAATTAACCTAAGGGATATTTCATATCCTATGATGCCAGCCTACTGTACAAGCAAAGGAAATAAGGAGAACTTTATGTTTAAAATGTTTACCTTCTGGAGCAACCTCTACATCTGAAGCCCTGCTGCCTGGGAAGTGGCAGACATAGCCTGCTGATGGGAAGTAGGGAATAAAATGATTGGTTTTTCTCTTTGTCAGTGCAACCATAAACTTTTGCTTTTGCTTTAGTAAACTGCCTTGTCTAAACCTACAARATGTTTTCCACCTTATTTTCTCTCCCCTCTCCAGCTGGGAAGAGGAGTGATAGAGTCAGCTTGGTKGGCACCTGGCAYCCAGCTGAGGTCAACCYACCACAGTGGCATTTCTATTTTGCAACTTGATTTGTAACTTAAGACCTTCCTCTGCACCACACTGCTGCTCAGAGATCTGTAAAGAAGTATTGAAAGTTTCTTGTAAGCGTTCTTARTGAGTTCCCAGTTTATTATTTTCTCATCATGCAATTTTGAGATTCAAGTCAGCCAAAAAGTCATCTGTTATATTGTGTATGGTGATGTCAAATGTTAAAGGTCATTAAAACATTGGTCCCAATTATTTTTGTATTCCGTATGGATTTTTTTTTTTTTTTTGTAATTTCTGGAATCACAAGAGAGCTATTTACACTGATTTACAGAGTGATAATGGTAGACACACTAAAACTGGCTATGATGCCAATGTTAGCTTAGCTGTTAACAACTTAGAGCTAATGGAAGTTCAGGAATCTGATTTAACAAATATATTGCTTCCTGAAAACATATTGTTTCCTGAAGATTGCCAAGCTTCAGRATGACAARTCAATACAACAAATGAAAAATCACTGTCATTAGGGCTCAGGTGTARCTTCATAGGGCCAAGGTTTCACTGAGGTATTTGCATGACTAGACCAGTTTTATTCAAGAGTGTGCAGRCACTTCATAAATGTGCATTTCTAAAAGCCTGGTCTTGTGACCCCTAATTTCTCAGGACAGCTGTAGGAATTGGATAATTAATGTCACTTATCACTAGCACTTATCTAAGCTTGGTGAATGCCTTTTAGATATTTGAAAATAAATACATGTGTTTTCAAGAGACCGAGTGTCTACTCTTCTCCATTAACATGTGCTTAATGGAAACAAGTTGCTAACAACTACTCATAGGTGTCATAAAACTGTTTYCACAATATGATTTAGACTTTTCATCAATGTACATTGTGTAATGGCATTTGCACGTTATACATGTGATTTGCATATTATACAAATGATAACTACATGTGTAATACAGCCTGTGCTCTATGTTGCTTAAAGGCCTTGTTGTTCAGTAGTTATTAATTCCATTTAATTTTGAGCTCTTTGGACAGACTGGGGAAAAACTCTGTAAACTTGTTTGGAAGTAGATTTCCCAAATTTAAGGAGCTGCCTGTTTTAGTAATTCTCCTCTCTGTTCCAGGAAGCATTACTGAAGTTTTTTTCTCAATGATGTGTGGACTGTTAGATTTATGGAGTTTTTTTCACAGCTAAAACAATGCATCCAGCCTAGTTCTTTATAAATGCTTCCTGTTTTCCCTTACTTCTAAGGAGAGAGAATCTCTCAGTTAGAAGGTAACATATGTAAGGAACGTAAAGGGAAAGARTAGGCAGATGAAGGACTGGACAGCAGAGTGAAGAAAATGGAAAGCTCAAACATGGAAGCATTGACAGTAGGAGGGGACAGTTTGTTTTCAAAATGGAAGGAAATCTTTTACACGTTCTTAGTTTGCTATTTTATCTGGAACCTGTAGGAATCATTATAACAGATGAGAATGAGAGAGGAACAAGGAAAAGAGATGCATCTCTGTGCTATGAGGTTTATCCCAGCTGACAGAAGTAATCTCTCTAATCACAAAGACAATTGCTAGATAGAAAACTGCTTCAACTGAGCAACTGATTTTGTATGATAAGTGACAGTCTCTGTCCGATTAAAAGCCCTTTCAGTCTGCTCCCTTATAACATTCTGTCTCTACATTATTGACATTTAATCACCTTGAATAAAAGAGTGAAATACCAATAATTTAACAAAGTGACTTGTAAAAGCTTATCCAGGAATATAAAAGATTCTGAGACACTGAAGGACTAACTCTACATTTTTTCCCTGAAGATTAATTTCCTGACACAGACAAGGTGGCTTCTTTTCAGAGTAGCTTCTTTGGGATGAGTGTGCAGTCATTTTTGGAAAATTTTGAGGGGAAGCAATCATCACAAAATAATTTTTATCGTTATTGTATACCACTGTAACCATCAAATTTTTTAAAGGAAATGGTGATCTCAGAAATTCTAGAAACTGGTATTTCCAAAAAGACTATGGGATCATCTGCCCTGAAGTGGAAAAATATACTGAGATACACAACTGCATGAAAACTAAGGAGAACTATTATTGGCCATGAAAGGCTGAAATTTTGGAAACCATTTGTTGGCTAACATCCTTTACCAATCAGGATTCATAATGTGGGGAAATGATCAATACACATATGACTATAGCAGCAGTAATTAAACCTTTCCTGAAAGAGCCAGGATGGTGCTGTCCAGTAAACTGACTTCTTGTTGTTGCTTAATAAATGGTAAYATACCTTTGGGCAGACCCCACCTTAGTCAACTTTACTGTGTCCAAGACAAAAGAAAGAATTCCTGTCACAGCTTAGAAAGTTGTCTGTCCATGGCAATCACAGACAATAGGGCAGGGTTATTTGCCCATGCTGAGAGAGCACTCCCTGAAATCGGCCAAATCCCAGACAGCACTCCAACCAGTCTGCTGATAAAATATATTATACAAATACACAAACACTATGTAAAGTTCCGCCGCTGCCTTCACCATTTATGAAATAGTAGGGTCTGACTAGGATATAAATGCCAAGTSCTAGATAGATATCTTGACAAAAAAGTATTTAAAGACAGATTTAATTTTTTTAGAGGAGGAGAACTTTTTTTGTTGATTTGGGTTTTTTCTTTGTACAAACTTCTTTGAAACTTTATTTTCAGCATATTCATTGTCTATATTCTTGACTTTGCTCCATCATGAACAAAATATTATTTCTTCTCTGAAGGAAAGTGTAGAACTTGCCAGTTGGAAAAATACAATCTTTGAAATTGTTGTGGCAACAATTCTCTCTTGAAATCTGGCAGATTAACTCATATCTCCCTTGCTGCAGCAATATTTGAGCAAATAACAGATGGGGATGATGTCAGGGCAAATAATGTCTGCTTCTGACAATTTTTTCCACAGTTTGGGATAGAACCACAGGTCTCTTTTTATGGTTAGAGAAATTGTCTGGTGGTGCAGATAGTCATTCAGAATACCACTTGGATTAACAGCATAATGTAAACTTTCTGCTWATTTAAGGAATGAACTTTCAAATATTTCCTTTTCCCTTTCCTCTTGATTTAGAAAAGGACCTATCATTATGAATAGGATATAAAAACATCTTATGCCATTATCATATATAAACAAATGTGGCTTTTTGCATGTATGTGACAAAACTTCTCTGCCCAGATCAACCTCTGTCTGAAAGAGGATGTGCATAGCACCACTATGTTAATCACAGAACAGAACAAATATAAAAGCTACAGCATTGAAAGAARTATCAAAGAGTTTACCATCAGGAATCTCAAAATAGAAGGCTGTGTGCAAATGATTCTGTATATTGCATGAGTCCTGAATAGAATGTTGGAAACAAATGCATAGATATTCTGCAGTTGCAGTTGTTTTCTTTCAGTCAGTTTTTCTCTTGTGCAGGTACTGTTAGACATGCTACAGGTGCTGGCCCAAGATGTAATTGAAGTGAAACTTCCAGCTTTTCTTTTGATCTGTGTAAAATGTTAACCCATGGAGAGTGGGTTATGAGAGCTAAAGTAGAATAAAGGGAAGCAGGCAAGAAGTAATAGTTTGGAATTTTGTTTTTGTTTTTGTTTTTGTTTTGTTTTGTGTTTTTAATAATACAGCAAGCTACATTAAGCTTGTGAAAAGCAGATTTTGTTCGCACAATTAACATTAAAGATGTGGGTTTGGAATATTTTTTGGCCTGCTTTTTTAAGGAAATGTGGCATATGGAATTGCAGTGTCCATCTGCCAGCTTTTCAGTCTTCCACTTCTCCTGCAGGGATGCTTATGCCCGCTGGCTGAGTTCAACCAGGATCAAAAGACGCTGAATTCCCTAAGAACAYTGAAAATTGGTGATGGAAAAGGGAGACATATTAACATTTTTCCAACCCTCTGGCACAATCACAACACATGCAACCTCTTCCCCAGCTGGTTACTATGTGACTCAGGCACATGCCATCTCCAGGGAGGTGCTAACAAAATAGAAGGGCTTGGAGAGTAATCAGACAGTCGRAATTGCCAGTGGTGTTCATAGATAAAGCAAAATCTCAAAATCAGTATGCAACCAAACTTCAGGTGTTTTGCTGCTTCTTGCTTTCCTTTGATTTGATAATCTTTTCAGAACTTCTTGGAAGGAGCTGGGCTACAAATGTTAATGGAGATATTATATTTATCATCCAGTTTATTATTTGCCCTTTTGTGTCTCTTTTTAACGGTTTGTGAATGTTGGAACCCTTTTAAGTGCTATTAAAAATATGAGATAATTTTTATAATGAAAAAAGCCTGTGCATTGATGGAAGYTTATGTGTATTAGTAACTAGGTGTAATTAGAAGAGTATTTGCTGGCTGAGTGGCAAGGAATATCTGCATCCATTTACAAGAAGTGGAGCAACAGATTGCAATTYCAAAATAACTGAATGGCTGCTCCCTAGTTTTTTGAAAGTAAAGACTCCAGAGCCATGATTGTCAGCTCGTGTCAGGCACACCTTGACAGCTGTCTGCCAATCTCTTTCCACAGTGATTTTTAATATAGGAATCATTCCCTTCACTTTTTAGCTAGAATTTAAGGAATTCTACCTTTCAAGTGCTGTCAGATTCCTGTTCTTTGTGGTTTCTCTGGTCTGGTCTTAGTTTGGATGCCAGCTCTGACCTTACTACAATTCCTTCCACCTGGAAGGGCCCTGCATTGGCTCTTGTTTGTGGCCTAATTTTTCTTCCAAAAATGTTCTCTAACCGCTTAGTYCCTTGGGCTCTCCAACCTTTAGCCTGACATGACTTTTGCCTTCTAATCCTCTCAGCATTTCATGTAGACTCTCTCAGTTTTACCAGAGTCCAGATATCATTACATCTCTAACAAACCATTTTTTTGATGGAATACTCAGTATTCTGACTATGATTCTTGGCTGGTCCTGATCTCATCTCTCTGGCTGAAGGTTTTCATACCGCATCCACATTTTAACATTAAACTGGCAACTGCTCTTGTGAGGWGTGTTCTGATTTTCCTTTTGGAACTTTCCTGGAAATTTGATGTATTTMTGAGATTTCAACAAATTTCTTAAATCCAATATACTGTAAATAACAACAATATTATTATTGATGACAATAGTAGTTTTGTTTGTTATAATGTATAGATTAGAGATGCAAATAATAACTAAGGATGGTCATATTGCTGTATTTGATACACAACTTTTTAACAAGGAACCTGGTTTCCCCTTTTTTTTAGAATTCATAATGGTGTGGAAAAAAATGCCCATTTCTTTCATATAAATATAATGATTTCTGCTGATTTTCAAATTGTTGCAGATATCAACCAATAACACCTTTAATGACAAGGAAATGCAATTAAAAGTATTYAACAAAAAAAGACTCCACTCTTAATAGAGATGGTAAGATCATACAGAGTAAGAGGAACTAAGAATTTAATTATCTAATTTAATAGTTGTACAATTTTGTTTTTTTTCCCAGCAGATGCTTCATTTCCTTAAAAAGGCTTTTCTTTTTCTAATTCAGTGGGCCAATTGTTTCATTTGGATCTGCAAATGTAATGACTGGGAGATAAGACAGCCAGGAAACAGTGTCCGTGTATCCCAGAGCTTGGCTATAGAGAACATCAAGTATTACTTTATAATTTAATTTAAAATGTAAAACAACTGCTGAGCCTTGATTGCTTTTAGCATTATAATTGGAATATAGAAATAAGATGTTACATAGTTTGAAGGGATTAATTATTTCACTATTAAAAGTTATCCACTCTAGCGTTGGTAAGTAGTGTCTGTCATTCCCTTATTTCCACTAGGCAAGTCATATTTTTTACATAATTGCAAGAAATAGTGCCTCTGGAAAACACTTCTSTATATGAGGGAGTAAATTAGAAGCAGCTGAAACCCCTATTGTGTAGCAGTGACATCTCTGCCAGTTCTGCCACGAGTGCCTTAAGAAGTGGTATGCAGGGAAACTYACAAAGCAGAGGCAATTAAGATCGAAAGAGAGAAGAGTTGGAAATTATCAGAAAAAACATTGCAAGGTCAGGGCATCAAGGAATGTTAACAGAGGCAAGGACATCTGAATACTCACTATAGGGGAATTTTGTGACATTTGAAACTAACATGTCTAAAAATATATTGAAGCACTATATAATTCTTGGGATGTTTTTGTATCTTCTCAGAAAGATTTAGTAAACAACCACCTACAAATGACATGTAGAAATAAAAGCTGCAGGGAAAGAAAATTATCTTTGTCTACATTGTTTTTAATAACAACATAAGCACAACAGCATGTAATTTGTTTATTGGGGAGCATTTTTTAAATTATGAAGTAGCCTTTGTATAGAAACTCAAGCTAGAGGTTATTCTTCCTTTTCCTGGAGGAAAAGCTGGGTTRGCTTTGTTTGTTTGTTTTCTGTCATCATTATTTTCTACTCCAAAACAAAGYCAAACATTTCCCTGAATTCCACTTGCAAGCGTCTTAGTGTTTCTGTGTTTCTTTTTGATTCCACATCAATCTGTAAATGAGATTTTTCCAATTCTTCTGCCTCACCAAACTGCACAGAGCCTCTTCCAAACTGTGGAATAACTAAGCACCAAGAGATTAGGGTGCTTTAATATGTTGAGTGAGAATCCAGTGAAGTTTTTCTTCTAGGACTAATACTCCTATCAATTCAAACTTAATTGTTAGCATAAAGAGGAGYTATCCCAATAGAGAACATTGCACAAAGCCAGTTCTATAGCACAATGACCACAGGCCTTTCCTGGGGTTTTTGGGAACTGAGATAAATTTCTTACCATGACACAGATACAACAAGTACTGTTTTTCAATTGACCAGAAATGTCACTCTCCTACTGAGGAAATAATGTGATGCAAGTTCAGAAAAAAAAAWTTCTGTTTGAGATAGTAATTTCTAAAACAAGAAAAAAGCAATTCAAAYAGCTTCCTGCAGATAAGTCCTATTAGCTGTACTCTGGATAAAGATTCAGAAAACATYTTCCCTTCATATTTTTAAAGATGTGCATGTGTGTTTGTAAATTCAATCATTTATTTAAATTTCTTGGTCCCAGATGACAAGCATGTCATGAGGCATGTGCTGCAACACATTTCAAGAGGCAGGCTTTGATAACAGTAGCCAAACCAGTCAAAGGAATGTAATCTTCAAGTTTGTTAAGAAAATGTCTGATCCATTCCTGAGCTGGAAAATCCTTTCACCTTCAAAGAATGTTTACAGTTTCTCTGAYTGCCCTAGGTATGGTCGTGTTGCATTTCAGAAATGGAAAATCTATGCCTGATGTATGTATTCACCCCAGGAATGAAAGATTTCCAAAACAGATCCAGGGTAAAACAAAAAGCCATATAAATTATGTATTAGGCAACATTTCTTTTGATCATTATTAAGAACAAAACCCAACACATCATTAAAGGACCACAGAATTGGATCAAGAAAGAGGAAAAAGAAAAACCCAACAAAAAAACCCCAAAAAAAGCCTGACCACTCACACTACTAAAAAACCTGTCTTGAAATTTTAACCACTTTTTCCATTTTGAATTACTGCCATCAAAACTAACTCTTCAAGAACTCAGCCATTTCACAGATAAAGGTTTCTAGGATTTAGGATACTGCCTGTGGTCAAAATTTAAGGAGGAAAAGCAGCTGAACATGAACACTTTCTTGGCATATGGAATTACCAAGTTTGAATCTGTGGTATCCATTCTCAATAAAGAAAGGATTAAAACTGAGAATCCTATCTCTTAAGTACATCTCATAGAGGAAACTTTCCTTTTTTAATTAGATATTTAAGAATCTAAGTATTAGTCTTTGGAAAAAAATAGCTTTGGAAAAAGGTCGTTTTGACATGGTGACAGGGTAGAAACATTTTTCTTAAGGAGTCAGTTTGATCACAATGCAAAATGAGGGAGCAAATTTTATAAAGCTGCAAAAATATCAACCTCCCTCCCCCATAAAATTTTGAGGTATACTCTCCACTTAATTTCTCACATTTTCCTCATATGTGAATATGAGCTTTTTTCAGCTCTTTTATGACATATTAAATATTTCATAAGAAWTTTCTGGATTAAGTTGTTGATTTAATTTTGCTATGTATTATTTAAAGCAACAAAACTCTATCATAGCATCATTGGGTCAGTAATATTTTTAGACAAAAGAGGTTATTGCTATATTAAATAATGTGCCGTATTAAGAATGCCAGTATTTAAAGATGCAAGAAATTTAAAATAACAAAAAGGACACTTATTCATTGTACTATAACTTTAGAAATGCAAAAATAAAACCAACATGATGCCAGCATGACCAATGCAATAGATCTCTTCTGTTCTGTTCTATTTATTTTATTCTCCTTTAACTGAATGCAATAAGACCATTGACAAATAAACAAAACATTTAAGTATAAACTGTGTGGGAATCTGTGATCACTGCAGAGGAGTTGCTTAAAAAAATGAGGAATTGAATTTAATGTGTGCATTACAAATAGCAAAAATAGCAAAAATCCAGAAGCATGCTGTTGGTGCTTGTAACACGCTGAGCAGGTGATCTGTAATAAAGAATTCAGGCATGAGTCAYAACAGTTAAATCTAAAGCTATATGACATTTAACCCTAAAACCCTAGTTTCATCATAAGTTTTATAGTCACTGTTGGATGATTTTTTAGAAGGAATCTATGTGACTCCACTGCTAAAACTTTTTCAAACACACTAATTTTGCAAGAGATTTAAGTTTACACTGAAAGTTGATTTTCCCCCAAGACTCTTGTATTTTGACTCGTTCTTGTGAAATACAATGGTCAGACAAGCCAAGCATTACTTGTTTGATAACAAGATGTAAGGATCTTTACTAGGATTCTGTTTGTTTCTTGTACTATGAAAAAAATGCAGTTTTAGCTCATTTGAGTTCATGAAGACAGGCTTCTATTCTTTTTCATTTAATAAAATAGAAAGAGAAATAGCAATGCAACTCTGATCATTACGATGGCTCTGTRTGCAAACTTCTGAACAATACTTTACATTATCCATTCTAATGCACAGCAAAAGTTTATAGACATGCAAATGGGTTCTTGTGAGGTGCTCTAGTCAAGAGGCAGCAGTGCAATGCTCCTGTAAACAGCCTGTCTAGCTGTGGAGAAATGAGATGCAGAGCACTACCATAACATCTCATTACAGGGAACTCCAAGGCCTCTACCTCGTGCCATTATATTGAAGGCCATTACTCATGTCAGCTGTTCAAAGCATTACAGCACAGCTCTCTTAGCCTTTACCACGCCTGAGTGAAGTGTGACAATTTCAGGCAGTGCAATAGAAGTGAGAAACTTGAACAAATCTGACTGATAGTTCACAGGATTTCAGCACGCATTGCTGTTCATGCCATGCTCACTAATGCATCCACAGTGCAGCGCATTAATCCCATTAGGTTACACATCAGTCCAAAYCTACTGCCTCAAAAGCTTCTTCCCACAGGAGAGCTTTACTAAGAGGCTAATGACCTTACTTAGTTTCATCTAGGAATAACATCAGAAGGCAAAGATTGGAATTATGTGGCTATTAGCATCAGAAGTCACTTTCTAATACTACAAATGGAGTTTGAAAAAAATATCTCTGACTGATAAAAAAATCATAGCATCATAGAAGAGTTGGGCGGAAATKGACCCTAAAGGTCATTTAGAGACACCTYCCAATAGATTCTGTTGCTCAAATGTCCATCCAGCCTGGCCTTGAACACTTCCAGGAATGAGGCATTCACAGYTTCCCTGAGAAACCTGTTTCACTTCCCTCATKATCAAAGGCAGCTTGTTCAGCCTGRYCTCTGGTACTTTTGTTTCCTGGCTCCTCACCATCCCAAAAGCACTGGACTGGGGCCACRCTCCACCCATCAGTGTCCTTCCTGACAGTGTCCTTCCTGGAGAGGCTGGGAGGGGACAGAGGAGGCAAGATGTAGTCACCAAAGTGCCAGATAAGAGGAAAACATATTTACTCTTTTTCCTTGTTTTCTTGTCTTTAAAATTATTAATTGTGTAATTATGAAAAGAACTCCTAATGATGCAGCTGGGAGGGACCCTGATGCTGAAGGCCAGCACTTGGGCTGCAGTGCCAGCAGGACACAAGGAGCCTGTTTGGGATTCTTTGCAAGTGAGCGCCTTCAAAAATAATGACAGCTRAGCTCTAGGACAAACAAGAACTGCTGCACATTGCCAAAAGGTATCTTCTAGGGGTAGTAGAAGGGGGACTTATGGGAGGCCACCAGTGTTGGTTATTCCTGCAGGCATGTTACTGAACCAGCTACAGTCCTAATCTAGTTTGACAGCTGAGCTGTGCCTATCTCCATTTCAATCAACCTCTTCCCTTTCAACTTGTGTTTCACAAAGACTGTGCTTTCAGGATTTTCATCATTAAGCTTTCATGCAGAGACATAAGATTGCCAGTTAATTCAGGAGACYTTGGAGTTCTTCACAAATATTATTCATAAAGGAAAAGACTTTTGTTCCTTGTATTGATTACATAAAGCTCAGATTTTTTGCCCTGCACAGGCAAAATCTCATTTGAGTGGCTGTCTTCACACCTTCAGACATTTTCCTCAGACTGCGAACTTGGCTGTGGAGGGGAAGGAGGGAAATCAGTAAAATTGTTGATCAACTAAAAGAGGCATGGAAAAACAGTGTGTACATCTGCTCGGTCCCCTGAAAAGACCTCAAATGAAGGACTCAGATTTGTSTCTAAGATTGTTCAAATCCCCAGAGTGAAGAACAGCTTTCTTCCTAAGTCCACCTGTAAGAATCTCTTAAAATTGCATTCTGCCTTTGGCATCCCAAAGGAGCTAGTGTATCAGCCATATATTACTARTCTGCTACTGCAAACTATTGCAAACTACCTTTCTCATTGTTGGGGTTTAGATTTGGTTTTGTTTTGTTTTGTTTTGCCCTTGGAATTTTTTCCCTGGAGTTGCTG
>CADDXX010000060.1:340626-385528 GCA_902810485.1 Alauda arvensis
TCACAGAAGAATATTGTCTTCTCCTTCTCCGTCTTCTCCCTTGGCTGAAAAGAAATCTAATTGTGGCTAGAGTCCCAGGTGCTGTTCTCTCTCACTCTCTTGGTCAAAGTTACCCTTGTAAATAGGAATTTGTCTTGTCCGATACATTTAACATTTCTTTATGGGCTGTGTTACAATTTTGTGGCTGAGTACCAAAGTTTAGTYTAAAGAAAGCAGAATAATGATTTTGATTTCTCATAAAGGGTAGCATATTGGAAGTATTCTTCCTAACTAGACTTTGATTTATGCCACTGGCAATGTTATCTTTTCCAGCACTGAGTTATTAGCAAACAGTTAGTKGTTAAAAATGTCCTGAAACCAGACAGCTAAATCCATTCATTAATTATCTTCRTGTATTTCTGAGACAACAATGTCAAGAGAACCATGGTTTAGTTCCTAGATTGTTTCAGGCAATGCCGTTTTCTTAATGAATATGCATCTCCACTTGCTTTGAATGGTAGATTTTATCAACTTCCTGCATTCGTTTTTTCTCACTTMATGGTTTCTAAATTTGAGAGAAAGAAAAATGAATTTTTCTAATTTTCCTGAAATTTTAAAGGWTGATCATTGTTTTATATGTAATGCCCTAAAAGAAGTGCCAGACTTGATSCTGTCTTTGCTCATTAACTTCATGACTCATCTTTAGTCTTCAAAATRCTTGTCTTGCCAAAAAAGTCCCTTTCTCATAATAAAGAGGAAGAAGCATCTGAACTATTGCATGAAATCAAGGAAATTTCTAAGTAGGCTTGTTCAGCTTCTGAAGGGATGTCAAGACTAGAAGGATAATGTAGGTCTAATTTTCAGCTTAAATGGAAAAAAGGGAARGAAGCATGGTGCAAATTGTAGAAAAGCTGTCAGCAAAGGAGGGAGTTGTGTCTGTGGGGKGGATGAGGGATGTACACAGTGCACGGGAAGATAGCTTTTATAGACATGGAGTAGTTACATAATATGATGAAATGCAGAGAGGCAGAGCTCTAGGGCACAATCATTCTCTACTAGCAAAATGCTCATTCATGCAAAAGACATTTCCAAACAACAAATTAACCCAACAGGAATAGAAATTGCAGCTGTAAAGAAAAAAAAATGCCATACTCAGCACTAAGGTTATTCTGACTGATAACTCTGTGCGTGAGGAGTTTTTCTCTTCAGCTCCACATTCCACATCCATTAAACAAAGTATGCAACACAACCTTAAAGGAGGTGCAGGGAAATACTGGGGAGATGTCTACCTCTAAAATTTTTTGTCTTTTTGTGCTTTTAAACTTGTTTCTTAAAGGAGTAATATTTTTTGTGGTACTGCTGACAGGATGTCCATTAGCCTGTTCCATAAATGTTCCCTCTCTTTCCAAAACCCTTGGGATCTATCTATTTGCTATTTTTTTATCAAATTTGAAGAAAGGTCAGAAATTCTACAACTCTCTGTAAATTTGTGCCCCAAGCAGTAAAAGCCAAGTCTTCCACAGGACATGAGACAGACAGAACTCACAGGTTACGCTGGTGCTTGACATAAGCCAACTTAATAGAATTTTGTGATTTTTATACATCAAATTAAATATATATTTATTATAATATATAACCTCTGTGCACACTATTGAGGTGGTCTAGATTGCTTAAGGGCAAGGATGTTCAGTATGTTTTTGAGAGGAGAAAAATGAAGATACTTCTAGTAAGGAGTGATCTTACTGATGTGTCTAGTGCTGGGTGCTCCTTTTTGAAGCATTTGCATTAATTACTCTTTCCAAGGCCAAAAGCAAATCTGGTGCAGGTACAAGAACCAACAGGCAGAAATATATGAGATGGAGTGGAGATGCCAATGTCAATTTGTAATTTATCAAACATATTTTCAATTACAGAAAAACACTAGTCCTTCAGCAGAACCTTCTACACATCAAAATAAGTCCCTTCACAAACTTTCTCTTTTTCTAATTGTATTTACTGTCCTTCTTGTTTTCATGTGTCAGTGTCTGTTCTTAGCTTTGGTTCACTACCTTCAAGTTTCTCAATTTTTCCACAAAGCTTTATTTATCATGCTTTTTGATCCCATGTGTACTCTAAAGGATGTTTCACAGGTTTCATTTAATTTTATATCTTCTCTCACTTTCCATCTCATCTGTTGGAGTACTGATACCATTTCACAGTAGTTATTTTTATTAATAATTAATTGGTTAAATAGTATATAAAAATTAATCATTTGTGGTAAGGCACAGCTATAAAACATGAGAGTTGCATATTTCCCATTTTATTTACAAAAAAGTTAGCATAAGAAGATGTTAGCCATCTAATGAGAATGAGAGGAGAAGCTGAATATTTGATATTTATAAAAAGTATATTCTCTTTGTCAGTWTCAGCATCTAATGGGCTTATTTCCATCTCTTGTTTCTTTATCACCAGATTCTATCTTTATCAAATCACAACCCTGTTGTAAAGGTGAAAAACCAAAACAGTTTTTTCTACGTATGAATCTCATTAAGAAGTTTGAGGTTCATAGGAAGCTGTAAGGACTGTCCTGGGAGTTCTTAGGAAAAAAAAGTATAAATTCAGGAGAACAACCATATTCATTGTACATGTTGATAAAATCTGAGATTGTATTTACTAAAAAGAAAATAGCAAACCATTATAGCCAGGGTATAGGACAATGAAACAAGCCCATCTCACTATAAAGACAAGTGGTGATTAGAAATATACCCTGTAGTAAGAGTTACAAGTCTAACAACCCACTAAATAGCTATTGCATATTGTGACTAGAAATGCTTTGTTTTCATTACTAYTTTGTCACATTACTTACATTATTACTTACTTGTTTTCAAACTGGTTTCTGTACCCCAAATATATGCAAAATAAGGGAATCCCATGATTAAATKAATAAAAGCCTTTTTCTCCCTTCCTACAGATTTCCTTCAAATTACTCACTTTCTAAAAGCTCTGGTAGCCTTTAGTARCATGTCCTGGTTCATAACTGTAATAATCACTGAAATAACATGTTGTGATGCACTAGTTGATGGAAGGTTTGCTGTGAAGGAATTCTTCTGAAAACGAATGCAGAAAGCTGGATGATTTGCAGCAACCAGCAGAAGGCTCATCTTCTGAGCTGCAAGACAGGACAAGAAACTGCAGAGGGTTAGTGAAAGATGAAACCGCAGTTTCTATCCAATTTATTGAAAGCAGCACATAGCCAAGAAATCTAAAAGCCAACAAAACTAAAATTTCTAATACATTTCTCATACTTCTGAACTGCTTGGAGGAGCAGCACCTTACAGGATAATTTTTGTAGGTGAAGTTGTTCATGCAYGTGGTAGTACAGATTAAATGTTGGTTACAAAATGTAAACACTTCTTAACAGAGTCTTAACTTTGATAATGAAAATAACCTATTTTTTTTTTCTAAAGGAAAATATTTCAGTATTACTTTGCCATTACTGAAATTCATAGTATCCAACCATGCATGYTTTTTAAATTATTTTCTTAAGTCAGATTAAACTGATTCTCATTAACACCAATATCACATCAGTGACACAGATTTTACAGTCCTTAATAACCTCTGTGCCAACAAGAGACTCAGACCAGACTGGCTGAAAATGGTTGTYGGAACATTCCCTTTTCATTTGAGAAGCAGCCAAAAATCTTAAATTTTTAACATAAGCAACATATATTTAGGTTCAAGGAATTAAATAATACCTGGGTGATAGTGACCAAACAAATAAACTTTCAAAGCACTATATTTGCTTTTTGATAGTTTACATTTTGCTTTTCTACCATGCAAAATCTTTTCAGTCATCTCTTTTAGTTCTGTGTATTATGTCATACTTCATAAATGCATTCTGTGCATAATTAAACCAGCACTGAAATTCAAAGCCATAATGAATTTAACATTAATTTTGACACTGGCTTATGCAGAGACAAGACTTCATCTGGAGTAAAAGGAGGGACTTATCAATGACTGAATAAGCAGAAAAGAATATTTTGCAGTTCAATCAGATCTCAGGATCAGTTTAGGAGATGCTGAAACAAATTTAARAGAATAAATAATGAACTCTGCAGATGTAGCAATTAGTGGTTCTGAGAAGGCCTCTAACTGTTACCACGGTAATATTAAATTTTTTGGCACTGAACATGCTATATTATCATTAATTTTAAATGCAGTACAAGTCCATTGTGATAGTGCTGGAGTATAATCTGCATTCTTTGACAAGGGCTTGCAATTAATTTTTACTGAGAGCACTGAGTGCTTTAATGGAGATCTGGTAATTTTACTGAAGTCTGATCAGCAGGAAGCAAGATGCTGCCTTCTAGCATTTCCAGGTTTAGTTCTGTGTGCTCTCTTTTCATCCATGAAATGCAGCACAAGTGCCCTGTAACTGCAGTCTGGCAGTTCATGGAAAACAAACAGAAGCATGGGAGGTTCTTCAGCAGTGCAACAGCCTTTAGTGATGCTGGTGCCTGATCAGACTGTGCACAGGCTTTTTACAGATAGCCCTGCCTCAAGCCAAACCCAGCACTAACTCAGCAGAATGCAATGTTTTCTGCACAAACCTGAAACACCCCTTATGATTTGGTTGTTGCAGTTCAGGGGACACTCTTTCTGACTTCAGTGGGATCAGCATTCCTTGATGAGTCCTGCTGTGACAGGCCTTCATTATAGCCTGTTAGATTCATGTACCAGGTAGGTTTCCAGAGTTGCGGGGGTTTTTTTTGATGAACAACATGGAACAGCACATCTTAAATAAACACAAACAGATGCAGCACAGAATATTAACTCTTGTTAATAATATCTAGACCTGTGTAAGCTCACTCAGTGAAGTTATCTACTTCACTGAGTGAGCTTACACAGGTCTAGAGATGGTCAAGTTATTGAGAGACAGCCACAGAAGGACTGATGTAGTGATATACAGAGCACATTCAACCTCCCTGATACGAAGCTGCATTTAAGAGTAGGTGGGGTCTTCAGGATTWAATATGGTCACAATTCCTGCAAGGACACATGGTAGAGTGAAATTTGAGCAACAATTTGAAAAGMTGGGCTCTTTAGTAAACTTTCCTTTAAAAGATTGTTGCATTTGCCTGGGACCATGACACAAAAAGCCTCAGAATAAATGGGATTTCTAATTTCCAGTGAACTAATTTAAAGATTAATAAATCTTCAAAACCAGAGTCTGGTGCATTTGGGCTGTTTAATTTTTTAAGCTTGATGTTGGCATTTTCTCAGTATTTGTTGATGGCTGTAGATCTCTGGCAATCTGTCAACCATAAATACTGTGCCAAGCAGCCTTGAAAAGTTGGCTGAGCAGTTACTTTCAGTTCATTTTTATTTGGTTAGTTTTTTGACATCTACATGTTAGCATTTCCCCTCCCCTCAAAAATGTAGAAATTAATATATGGTCTAATAAGGAAGAAATATATTCCACCTAAATTTCTTTATCACTTGTGTTATCTTTGTTATCCTTTCATCCCACAGGAATGGAGTTTCAATCTTTATAATACACCTCATCACAGTATTTTACCTAATTTAATCTAGAGACAAGTATATAAACTTATTATATTTTTTTTTTTCTGCAGAGGATTAACATTCAGATTTCATCCAGCTAGGCAGCCAGTTCCATTTGAATACTTATCTGATTAACCCTTCTGCACTGATGAGTTGATGGGAAACCTTAGAAAGTTTTAGGAAGGTATTTACTTCTGTTCTTTCAGCCTTCACAGTCAGTGAAATCGCAGTCCCATTAGAATAAGTGTGATTTTATTACTGGCTTCAAGATTTTCCTTCAACAGAAGTCTTGAAGAGATGACAGGCTGAGACAGTCTTCTGTTCTTGACCTGAAGTATACCTTGTATTGGAAAACAGTAATAAAAATGGCCTTTCGCTGGGCAAAATCCATTTTTGTCCTCAGCTAAGGCATGATTGCAAACTGGCCGTCCTTTCTAATGATAGCAAGAGATGAGATCAAATCGGAAGCATTGCTCATGGGAATATTTGGAAGTACACTCTGAACAGAAATATTAAGGACTGTAGGAAAYAGAAAAAACTAGCCACTGGAGGAAAAGGCTGACCTTTTCACTGTTTCTAGGAATGTTGTTTTGAGAATCGAATTTTATGCCTCCAGCCAGCTCCTGCCATCCCCTGAGGGATGGAGACAAGCTTCCAGTGGCTGCACAAACACTGTCCATCAGTACAGACTGACCTTTACTCATCACTCTGTTTGGCCATGCCATCCATTTATCCTTTGCTTCATTGCACATATCAGATGTCAGCCCTGGCCTTCTGGATAAGGCTGCTRAACATGCAGTTGAATGCAAATCTGCAAATTGGGCTGGTGATCCATCCAGTCAAAGCTGGCATCATTCCCTCTCAGAGGATGTACTGGTAGGAATGGCACCAAGGGTCCAGCCAAATAGTATTTAGGAGAATATAGGTGATTTTGTTGCTGGAAGTGTCATGCTTTTGGCTCAGATTGTGTTGCAGGGTATTTCAAGTGTGTCATTTGTTCTTGGTATTGGAGCCAGTGAAATTATCAGCTGTGGATGGCTTTATGTGAAGAATTCTGGCAATTTACATCCAAAATTTTAGTTCCATGAAGACTGGTATTTCACACAGATACAAAGCAAATGCATGTGTTTCAAGTAATTTTTCTTTCTTTATATGCAGCAAATAAATTCAGTGTTTACACACACATATCAGTAATCTGCCTGATTCATCAGTAGCACTTTCCTTCAAAATTGTATTGAAGTCTTCAGTGGTAAAAGGGAATTTGTATCTYCTCACTTATTTGACAGTTGTTTTTTTTTACAGAAATCTGCACATTGGGTGAGGTTTTCCAAAGCCAGTGGAAGTAGTCTGGATTTTCTCTTGCACTGTCAGAGGTAAAAMCACTGTTCATTTCTGTGGGAGCAGTACGCCATAGTAATTTTTTTCTTGTTTCTGCCTTTCACATTCCTTATCTTAAGGTCAAATGTGGTAAAAGTTTGGTTCTGGCATAGAAACTTGCCTTTCAGAATAATAACTTCTRAAAAACAATTTAGGATTATGAAAGGTTACAAAAGACTAAGACTTTCCCATGGAAAGCTTTCTTCATTAAAATCTTTCATATGCCAGTCCAGCATAGGAAAAAACAGAGATCCATAAAAGGGACACAGTTCACAGAACCATAGAATCATGGAATATCCTGACTTGGAASGGACTGGATCATCAAAGGATCATCAAAGAACAACTCCTAGCCCTGCACAGAATACCCAAAGAATTGCACCATGTTCCTGAGAGTGTTGTTCAAACATTTCTTGATCTCTGTCAGTCTTGGTGCTGTGACCACTTCCCTGGGGARCCTGTTCCAGTGCCCAGCCACCTTCTAGGTTAAGAAATCTTTTCCTGATATCCGATCTAAACCTCCACTGACACAGCTTCATGCCATTCCCTTGTGTCCTGTTGCTGGACACCAGAGAGTAGAGAAGACAATAGTTATGCTATTAGGAAAAAATTCATGTTTGTCACTTAATTCTTTGCCTTGCTTGTTGCATACAAACACACATCTCAGTGGAGCATAGGTGGTTTTCAAAATAGCAGRTTGCTTCACTTAAGGCAAATCTGAGATCACATTTCCTAGCTGCTGGCTGATTCCGGTGAAGTTACTATCTCTTTGACCTTTGTAACCCTCTGGAAGAGAAATACACCTTTTGCAGCTTCCCTGTGTTGTAAAGCTTTTGCATGTGAGACAGGCTAATGATATTGTTACTTCTGGAAGAAAAAAGAATTTTTTGGGGTTTTTTTTTTGTCTTTGAATTAGTGGAATAATGGAGGTGTGTTGGCTGCCAGATGACAACACTCTTTAAACCTTTATCTCTGAAGTATTCTCTATTGGGCAAAGCAGAGTCGTGTACATCTGGGAATATTTATGTGACAACATCATTTGATTTACACAGAGACTGTGTCTGGAATGCATATGTGTGCATTTTATATGTATAAATGTGTGCATGTACAAAAACATTTGTAATTTCTATTGAAATGTCAACCCTAATTAGCATATATTCACAAGGAAAAGCATGCTTTCCCCTAGAGTTTGAATTCTAATTAAATCTAAAAGTTCAAATATTTTTTCCTGTATTTGAGAAGGAAAATAGCAGCTTACTGATAGGAAAAGGGACTTGAAGTGTCTACAACATTTCATAGATACCCAAAAAASAGAAGTGCTTTCCTTACGTAAACAGGCTGCTGACATTTTATAGTTCATGAAGCACAGTAAAAGGTGGAGTGTAAACATTTTCTGGTCTTCTATATCATAATCCTGCTACTTTATCTTCTATTTACCTTTTAAATCTTGGCATGGATTRCTCAGATGTGCCATTCACAAGCAATCAATATTTCTTGTTTCTTTATTGATCATAGTGRCTGGCTTCGGCTTTTAGGAAAGTCCTGACATTGATGCTCCCTGCCTGAGGGCTGGGAAAAGATCACAAATAATTGTGTCTACTGATGGGATGCTGCTAATAAGATCATCGGGAACAAACTAGGACTTCCTTAATAACATCAACAARATGGCACATCTCAAGACACTTAAAATAAAAAGTAGTTTCATGTCCTACTCAAGATAACTGGGGTCCTACCTCTCATAAATACTCCTTTAAAAGCAAAAAAGGAATGTGGGACAGAATTTGAGAAAGACAAGCAAAGTAAATGGAGGTGAAATGCATTTGCTGTGTAATACAAATAGCAGAACTTTCCACTCATACTTCATTGCTATGTGGAATGACTGAAACGGTATTCTGTAGTTCTCTGCTTAGACAAACCTGCATAAGTGACAGGTATCCACATAATACAGCATTATTTGGCCTCAATTGCCTGTTTCCTTCAGAGGAATAGCAACACACCATTCTCTATTCTAATTGCAAGGGGGCCTTATTCTTAGATCTAAAAAACCCCTTAGATACTGTCCATGTTATGACCTAAAAAAAAATTTCAAATACAAAACGAGATTTAAAAAAATGCATTCCAAATGCCAATGTTGGCCTCTTTGAGACTCTCCCTCCATCACTATTGATTTATTCAGTAACACACTTAGAAACTAGCTGGATGCATCTTTGAAAACGTTGTATTTTAATGCTTTTTAATGTTATGCGGATTACTAATATATTACTTAAAATCCAAGATTTGCTTATTTCCATTTTCACACATATTAAAAGGTTGCTGAAACGGCATAGAAATAATGTGTGAAATTGCTAAATGAGGCTATTATTTCCTTTTGTTCTATGCTAATGAATTCATTAACAGTTGTTCAGTTATTATCAAGGGTATCCTTTAGTTTTTAGATTAGAAAGATTTTTATCTTATTCTTACTATGAATCTGCTCATTACATATCTGACAAAAAGCAGATAATTTCTCCTGCAGAAAAGTAACASCCAAGACCCCAAAACACAACCAGGAAATGTTCTCATGATTTCCTTGACTCTGATGTGTGTTTTTTTAAGCTCTTCAGTTTGCTTTTTCAGGTTGTTCAGAATATCAGTTACCTGTGTAAACAACAACTGTAGGCAAGAAATTATTATATCAATGCTGTACTTGTAACAGGCAGTGTAGACACTGMAATATGGTTTTTCCCAGTTGTATCATTTACCAAATAATTTTTCTAAGGCATAGAATAATATAGATGTGTTCTACACTTACGTGTTCACCTGCCTTTCCTTTTATGAGGRATAAAAAGGTTTATCTTGTAGACAAGATTATTTTTTGCTCCTTACAAGTTCTCAACACCCAGCAATGAACATTCTTAAAAAATATAGCCAATTTAATAAAAAAACCTAGAAGTATTTTGAAAATAAATAATTGATTAGTAGTATCTAACATCATATCTACTTGTGAACCTATTTCAAGTACACTTCACTGTTTTACCTGGTGATGGTCCTCTATTCATACCTGTTCTTATTCCTGCTGTCTTTAGTTTCAGAACTTCTTTTATCACTGAGCTCTTTGGAGATAGGAGCTTGTTAGATACATTTAAGGAACACAGTACAGGAAAGTATTGCTTCCAGGTTGAATCTTTTACAGAGTTATGAATTATGGATGGCCTTAGTACATGACACAATAGCTGAAATTTAATATACAATTGTCTTAATAGAAAACAATTGGCCTTTCTAGGAGGAAAATTTGTGCATTAGGTGAATGAGAAACGCAAACTGAAGAGAAATGTCTTACACAATATTGTCGTTGATAATTTACAAGTCTGTAGGGATGGTGTGGGGTCTCAGAGGTAGCTGAGTACACTGTAGAAAAGCTGTGAGACAATCCCAACCTGTGGGGTAGGATTCCCATAACCAGGTTTGCATGGGCTTACATTCTTGTAAGKGTAAAATCTTCTCTAKACTGCTCTGTGTTCTCTCTGTTCCTATTACACARCAAAGATGTGCACCCTTWGTTTCTAAATGGGTCAAACACAAAATGGCATAATCATATAAATAACCTCATGTGCGGAAAAAGGAGGAAGGTGAAGTTTTAGGACAGTCATTATCCGTTTGAAGGCTATGGTGATGTTTAACATGTCTAAAAGTAACCTGGGATAATAGCTAGAGCACTCAATACAAGGCAAGGTAAAACCTCTCTTCTCTTGCAGCAGCTGCAGCTACTTGACAGTAGAGATGAACCAGCTACACTTGCCTTACTGCCCTCTTCCCCAGTGGCATTGCTCTTTCCAGTCATTCTGAGATGCTTCATGAGGCAAAACAAAGGCTCCTGCCAGGCAGCAAAGCAAAAAGTACCCCCATAATCCTACTGTGTGGAGATACCCTATATAAATATACTGGTCACCCCTGCTAGTAACCCACCCCTTCCCAACCTGAGTCCGAAGGGAGTGTTTGAAGATCAGAAGCTTTCTGTCCTGTAGGAATGTGCTGGGATTTGAGAAAAGAAGGCTCTTTCTATACATTAATTTCTACCGCAGTATGGAGAATGCCCCATGAGGGGTGGGTTCAAAAGGTTCGAAGAGGTACAGAGGTGTTTATTGCCTGCTGTGAGATGAATTAAAATGTACCCAGTAGAAAGCATTCAAGCAACGTGAGATAAGGAGCAGCAAATTCCAGATTTTGTAGTATGTGACAGAAAWTAGAGCTGTTCCTAGAGAACAGCTGCAGTGCTGGGATCCTCAGATTTAATAATTTGCCTGAGGCCTAAGGGAGCTGTGTGCTATAACCATCATTGACAAAGGCCCACTTTTACAGTCTATTTTGGCTTTCAGGATTATGTGTCTTCTATAAAAGAGAAGCTAACATTCAGATGGAAGYGATGGGCTTAAGGCAGAAATTATGGGTGGAAGCTTCTGTGCTGGTGTTATGTGGGCAGACAGATGAAACAGCCAGAGAGGTCTCTTCTGGCTTAAAGAGCTCTAGGAGTTGAGTGTAAAAGATGATGGCTTCCCAAATAAGCTGGGTCAAGTGTGTAGAATAGATCCTGAGGGAATTTTGAAAACAGAATGGTGGGGTCTGACAGGTTAGAAAGGGTATCTTTGAAAGAATAAATCCGAGTGGAGCTCCTAACATAAAAACTGCTCTGGGAAGATTTACAAAAAAAAGTGTATTTGTTCCAAATTTATATATGCCTTCCAATAAATTTTGAGCAATTATATGAAATTATATGATTATAAATGGTAAATTTTAAACATTTGTGTAGTTGATGTTTTATCTTAAAATCGTATATACTGAAAAAAAACCATAAAATATGTGGACCCCAAAAGCTCCAAAGACCTTGTTTTCTATACCACAGTTTAGACAACCAGATAAGCATCTAGCTTCATTGTTGCTGTTAAGACATGAAGAAATAGTTTGTATAAAAATTATGAGACAAAATTAAATATAAAACATTCAGTTAGTCAATAAATTTTGCAATAGTCTTATTTTTCAAGGAATTATGCCTTAAACCATGAGTACAATGAGAAAGAGACATACATTTTCTTTTTTGGCTTTTTTTTAGTTTCTCCTGCCATTTATCAGATTTTTCATTTAAAAGAATCAGTGTTTCATCATGTTTATAATTGCATTTGTCCAGTAAAGAACTAGAAGTATTATTACACCTACCTGAGAAACTGTGATGGACAGATGCCATATAAAACTGTCAATCTGCAAATTAAAAATAGAAATGAAGGCTCTAAGGAACAATATGGACATTGCTAATGGATATGTTAATGTCACTTATTATTCCCATGTGTATGTTTTCCCCTCTGTGCTGCAAATAACATGAGGAATGTCTTTATAAGCGACTAAGATGTGGTTTGAAAATTGTTCAGAGTTTCTGTGTTGGAATGGTTAGCAAGCTGATCTATTTAAAAAATTGCTACTGTTCTCTCTTTAAAGTTGTTTCCATTTAAAATTTAAAGTAATATTTCGTTAGGATTCCAGTCTTGGTGTGATCCTGTCCTATGGATATAGACTTACAAGGCCATACCCTATCRGTGGACACTTTTGACAGAGTAATGCTCCAGGTATGATTTCTTTCCAGTGTCCTTATATAGGCCAAAATTTAATCAGCCCTGACTAAAAGCCTTTATAATTATCAACAACATTGCCAATTTCAAGATTTCTAATGAAACGGAAATATTATGGGAAAAAATGCATTTGTAAATTTATTTTCAGACATGTAACCATAGCTGACAAGGTGGATTTTTAGGCTCTGACATCTATTGTATTTTGAAAGGGCTCCACTCAAAATTATAAAAAAGTAGWAAAAAATACAGATAAAATCAAAGTGTCTGTTAGTCTCCTTTAGGAGTAGCAGCTGTAGTCTCTTCCTGTTTTGTACCATCTTTATACTAATATGACTTTTTTTTTCTGCAATACCTTCATACTTTCATGAAGTATGTTCATAGCAGTAAATTCATGCTACTAATGCTAGAGTAATCTCACTAAATGCAAGTAACAGTTYATTTTACAGCAGATGCCTTGTCAAAGGAGAGATGACAGGCAATAATTTCTGTTCCTAACCCCATGTGCACRCAGGGACACTGTTGTCCATGTGTTGGCTGACATCTCTCCTCTCTTTATGCTTTTCTGTGTCAGAGGTGAGTAAGAGAAATCTGGGTATGGCAGGTACAGAGGAAATAGTGGCTGGGATGGGGTGGGATCTTAGAAGGGAGTGAAACARCCAGGTCTGTGCATTTGTAATTCCAGGTTCCTTTCCATGTGAAAACAGAGATACATCATAGGCCCTAACAGGCTGTTGTCATATTGCTCTGGATTACATTTAGAAAAATCTTACCAACAGATTAGTGAAAATATTGCTCTCAAGGTGAGACAGTCTAACCTAGTGTCACAATTTCAGTCAAAAACAAATTTAAAACATGCAGTCCAGCTGAATGACAATGGACATATTTTTGTCCTGTTAGATGAGTTTGGTTATTTTTAGCCCCTTGTAGGTTCTTCTGAAGTTATTGTTACTGCAAGTCTTTATMAATCTTTCCATTTACTTATAGTTTCTGGGGTGAAATGTGCGACTTCTTTCATTTTTCCTTCCTGGGTTCTTTCCAAGCCCCAGTGTTCCCACACCAATAGTAATTTTCTTAATGCTTCTGCTTCCCAAGGACCCCTCTCTAACTAAAGAAATTAAAAAACCAATCTGAAATTTGATGAATATCAAATAATATCCTTATTATCTCATTTTGTAGGACCACGAATATTTGTTTGATGTAGATATGACAATTCATTCCTCTTTTCAGCTATTCCTATTCCTAAATATTAGATCTGTGTTGAAAACTATGCATATTTGTTTTGCCCTAAAACTGCTCACTACTTCTGTTGGCTTTGCATAAGCCTTTTCTTTTAGGTTAGAAATTTCAAAACACTCTGAGTGGCTTTTTTAAAGTGCAAAATTATTTAAATATGTTTCTTTAGTTCTTTTTTCTTCTCACTCGTCTTTTCAGACTGTGCATTGAAGTTGGAAATTCAYGCCCATGCTAAGGGAAGCATAAGAAACTGTTTTAAGCTTTCTAACCAAAGTTGCAGTGAGGCATAARCATTTTGTTGTGCCTTCAGCAGGATTGGATTTCATTCACTCTGAGCACCAGAGACCTCAGAGCACTTTGAAGACTTGCCAGTTTGTCATTAATCCTTGTGTTTCTCCCTCATAGTTTTCATATCCTCAGTAACTTTATTATCCATGTTTCTCCTTCTACATGCCAGGGTCAATAAAATTAATGTGACAAGTACACTTTTTTTACCAGCCAGAAATATCATATTGGTTAGGATAGCTCCACGAGACTTGGAAATGTTTATGAGACCCCTGTCTCGTGCCTGCTCACATTRCTGGCATCTCTGCTGAGTGAGAAATGTCAGCAACTCTAACATGGCATTACATTGGGCTGACACTAAACTAGCTGCAGGCTCTTTGGACAGATTGAAWAACAGGGTCTTGTCCCTTCTGGGAAGAAGCAATTTGCCCAGGTGGGATAGGACTGCCATCACTGGAGTCAAATATGCACCATTTAATTCAGTGTAGCAATACGTGTTGAGCATGAAAAGCAGATTTGGGCTCAATGTCTAACTATTAATTCTGTTTGATGTTCAGTTATCAAGACATATTTAAATTCCATATGAGAAAAAGAAAGCATAACAAATTACCGATAGATTTGCTCTTCTCCAGATATTTGTCCGGATGATTCTCTCTTCTCTTTGTATGTATTTTTAAAAATWTTTKTTTTGGTCCATAARCRTTAGCCTGTGAAGTCAGAGGTTGGATTAGACATCACCTGATAAAGAGTGTTTCCTTTCWGCTTGCTCCTGAAGAACCATGGAATTGTAGAACAGTTTGAGTTGGAAAGGCCCTCCCTTAAAGATCATCCAGCTTGCCTGCCATAGGCAGACTTTTCACTTGACCAGGTTGATCAAAGCCCTATCCAACCTGTCCTTGAACACTTTTCAGAGGTGGGGCATCCACAGATTCTCTGGACATAAGAGAAATGGGACTGTTACATTCATGGTGCCTGTGGAGGTTAYCATACATTCAACATTGCTACTTAGCAGATCATCACAGAGAAGGAGAAGATGGGTGTTTGAGGGAGAAAAATCATCCTTCAGTGTTTGGAGACACAACTTTTTTAAATCAGGAAAATAGTCAGAAAAAATTTTTGAAAATATGTAAATAAATATCTATGTGTTACAATATACCATAAAAAATAGAGTTCTTGCAGTGAATTAAGAGATTTTATTTTTCCTTGGATTCTGCTTTAATGTAGGCTCTCATAAAAACTGAGTAGGACTTTTACATGGAATTGAGAGGATTATATGCTGTATTTAATAACCCCTGTCAAATAAAGGTACAAACCTAATTAAGCAATAAATMCATAAAATTTTTACAGACAGTTAATGAGTAGCTTGCATTTTTATAACAGCAATAGCATATTWAAAAAAAGCATTAGCTCTTCCAGTATGGCTAAAGTACTTGTACTGATAAATTAGTCTTTCTGGCATTGCATGACTAATTTTAATCACTTGGAGCTGTGGAGATGTGCTTGATTTAGAATTTGGGCTATTATTCTTAAATTAAATTTAAAAAAGTTAATCCAAGTATGTGTCCATATTTATAAAATATTAATTGTCAAAAAAAAAAATCAGTGTTTTCCTATTAAAGCTAATGTTCTCAATACCACCAGCATCTTGGGCTCAGAGATAAATAAGACAAATAGGATGCCAGCAAGTAGATACCGAAATACCCTAGTTTATAATTATAAGATGTCGTAGCAACTTTTTCAACAGGAGTTAAATAGAGAGGTACATTTGTGTAGTATCTTAATTTCAGGAATATGACATTAGTTTTACCAGTTCAGTCTGATRTGAACAAGCCATGTGGATGTCTAAGTTGACTTTGAACTAAGGAAGAGAAATAGTTAGGATTCCATCCCATCCACCTCCTTTTCTCTAATTTAATGACTAGTTGAGATAGCTTGGGTTTTTTTCTTTTCTTTTCTTTTCTTTTCTTTTCTTTTCTTTTCTTTTCTTTTCTTTTCTTTTCTTTTCTTTTCTTTTCTTTTCTTTTNTTTCTTTTCTTTTCTTTTCTTTTCTTTTCTTTTCTTTTCTTTTCTTTTCTTTTCTTTTCTTTTCTTTTCTTTTCTTTTCTTTTCTTTTTTTTTCTGGAAAATCTATTAGATTATGGGCCTTTTATTGTTGCAGGTCACTCACACTGAACAGGACATACCTCTTATTTATTTGCCTGGCAAGCAGGGAATTGTATGTGCTGTAGATAGTGGATTTCTCATTTCTAACACTACCCACTCTAATGGTCTTAGGGAGCTGTGGAGTACTATCTTGTGCCCAAAGGGTGGCTGTCAGTTTGGGACCAATGACCTCTTCTGGGGTCATGAACAGAATTAGAAAAATGAGAGAGGCTGCTGGTAGTTCATAAGAGAGTGGAGAAGGTGGTTGCAGACAGGCAGAGAATCACAAGCTAMCCTGATTATTACTTAGTCTTAAATTGGGGCAGGACTTCAGTATTAAACCACGATTTCAGTTTAGACCAGGAAATGTTAAACCTCTGTATTGTTCATGCTTGAACTAAAGCAATAATTCAGATSTTTTTTAATGTTAATTGTATGGCTTCAAACTACTATATAATGGAATAAGGGACACCAAGCAATAAATTCAAAAGCTTTTAAAATTAGTTTGTCAGATATCTTATGATATGTCTATTCCTGGAATGCATTTAACAGTGAGAAACAGCCAGGTGGTGTTTTTATTTCTACCAGATAAAACTAATGTCCAGCTGGTTTAATTTGTGATCTTGAATATGTTGACGTGACTTGTGGCTGTTGTAATCTGCTTAGTAATACTGCTCCATGGCCCTGCAGCATATTGCMAGTGATGATATAAACCCTCTTACACACATAATGAATTAAAGTTTAAACCACCATTACCTGACAAAGAACTGCTATATCCTTCCTGAAAAAGAAAATACCGATTATTTTAAGATTGAAAAAGCTAATAAACCCCATGGGCCATTGTACTGGTTTTGGCTGAAGTAAAATTTTCTTCACAGTGGCTGGTTTGGGGATGTGTTTTGGATTTGTGCTTCAAACAGTGTTGATAATTCAGAGATTTTTTTTCTTAGTTTTTAGTGCTGAGCAGGGCTTACACAAAGTATTTTCTTCTTTTCATATGGCCACATTGCTGAGGGAGTTGGGGGTGTGTGGGGAATTGGGAGAGACACACTGGCACTGCTGACCCCAACTGACCCAAAGGATATTCCATACCACATGACATGCTCAGTATATAAAGTGGGGATGCTGGGAGAATGTTCAGAGTTATGGCATTTATTTTCCCAAGTCCACACCATTCCATGTAAAGGATCCCTGCTTTCCTGGAGATGTCTGAACATTTGTCTGCCCATGAGAAGCAGCAAATTAATTCCTTGTTTTGTTTTGTTTGCTTGTGTGGCTTTTTCTTTCCCTATTAAAATGACTTTATCTCAAACCACAAGTTTTAACACTTTTTCTCTTCTGATTCTGATCCTGCTGGTGGGGGAGTGAGTGAGAGGCTATGTGGTACGTGGTTGCTGGCTGGGGTTAAACCACAACAACTATCTTTAATCATATCTCTTTCATACCCTAAGCCTGCATTTGTTTATGAATGTCATAGGTGAAAAATCAAACTTCTGCAGAAAGGTCACAAAGCTTTCAGAATTTGTTAGTCTCAGATAAAATCTTGTATAAAAATTAGCCCATATGAAAGATTTCTCATGTGAAGAAGAAAGAACTACAAAAGTTGAGTCAGGYTTTTCTTTCTTAAAAAAAACTGGCYGWAACARCATTTTATTTTRGAAATGTGGTTCTTTATAAATCTRCTTAATAGAATCAAATATTTTTAGAGGTTTTCTCTTTTCCCTTAGGAGATTCCTTCCATTTTCCACCAAATGTGTTCTAAGTGTTTAAAGAAATTAACATTGTGAGTTTATTATACTCTTCTATTTCTTTTTATTTCTATCAAGTGACCCTTTCTAAATGTACAGGTGTGCTAGGAGTGAGCCATCACATAGCTCACACCATTCCCCGGCTTCTGAAACTGTGGAGGTTGAAGCAGGAAGCTAAAAACTGATTTTCTCCCTGTGGTGTTGACCACAGGGAGTATCATTTTAATTGATTATCAGAAATTATTTTATACATTATTTCTGATCTGTACCCAAAAGAAATGTGGATATTTGCTGGATATGTTTCTAYGTTACACACCACATTGGGGACAAGGAGGTAGATGGCATCTTCAAATGGTTTATTTGATCCAGAAACCTCAGGTGGTGTTTGACTGAAACAATCAGTTTGCCTACCAACATTTGTGAGGACTATAAAGAAATTGCTAAAAGCTGTGTGCAGGGACCTTGTGATCTGCCCTTTGGGCAGATGATATGAATAAACCTGGTCTTCTCTAATTTATGCAGGCAGGAACTAATCTGGCAGAGATTGAAATAACTCTCTACTGTTCTAATACTTTGCCTTACATCGGGTTGTATAGATCATGGTAGCAGATGAAGGATTTCACAGCTTTACCACGCTAATAATGCTGAATTTCATGGCTTGTCAGCTTATCAAGTATTAACAAGCCTGTTGTTAAATTACTAGAGGAACTGTCATGTAGTAAAAGATGGAAATCTCAAAATTTTTAAGATTTTTTTGCATTAGCTTTTCTTTTCTAGGAATCACTGACCTTCTTATTAAAGAGACTCAATTCATCTCTCACTAACAAAATTTGTATGCCACTTACATATGGATCACTCAGATGTGTTTGAATTCAGGGAAAGCCATAGAAAATCAACCATTTCAGGCATGGTATAATCAGAATATATTTTCTTTATAGTCCTCCCTGGATAATATTTACCTGGTACTGAGCATTAGTTCGTGTATGTGTAAGGAGAATTAAATTAGAATTTACCTAGAATGTGTAATTTTCTTCACAAGAGTAGTTTTCATAAGAGCAAATGTTATTGGTCTTTATTTTGTGCTCAAGAAATTTCTAAGCAGATTTTCCAGAGTATGATTTCAGGCTTAATTTCCAATTTCCTCCGCCTCCATATTATTCCTATCCTCAGTGGCTCAAGGCAGTTAAAAACACCTGCCCACTGTTGAATGGTCCATGGACAAATATTTTGTGTATTTCAGTTTTACTACAGCTTGTCCATGTCACTGAAGGTCCATATTACAGTGCCATCACACAGACTGTCATATTTTCAAAACATGAAAGTCAGAATAATGATATGTGAAATATTACTCATATACGAAAGAGATAACTGATATTTTAATACATCCATTCATAAAATTTCATCTGTCCTTTGCTAATGTGTCTGGATCATAAAGCAATTATGTTTATTGTGGTTTTTTATATAATACAATTGCAAAGTTTCTCTAGTTAGTTTCTGTCAAGTTCCTTATACCTGGTCCAAACACAGMACTGCCTTAAAAAGACCCTGACACATTCTATACAAGGAATTGGTCCTAAACTACTTTTGACTCTAAAAGTACATTTTGCAGTCATTTATTATGGATTATGGCAGCACTAGTTCAGGAATTCATGCCAGCACACACATTCACAGCGTGGATATCAAGCAATACTTCACTTTTGCTACATGAAAGCTAATTCCWGGCTTCCCATGGAGATGTTTACAAGGTTTGTAAAGGCCTCACAGGAATCTGGGATCCCAAAAAGGAACCTGTACATAATTAGAAGACTGCCCAGGAAATTGGGGATGGATGTAGACTRGGAGAAAGTAAATAAGTTGGCATGGGTGGAAACTGAAATGGATCCTCAGAAGGGGAAATGAGTACTACCACCTGAACAATTGCACTTCCACATTTTTTGCTTTTCTGTTCTGCATTGTTTTAATTTATGTACTCTCTTACAGGTCTGTACCAGTTTTCTCAGTGAAACAAAGTCCCACAGACATGATATGTCAAGCTGGATCTTAATTAGTAAGCTGAACTCCTGGACAGCGCAGTGCCCAGAAAGCGAGCAAAGGGCTCAAGTGTGGACATTCACATGATAGGCTAAAACMCCTTTCTTGGTCTTGTTTACTTCGTAGATATGCATGTAGTCAGCTGTCTGCCAAAGCTGTACCCTTTCCATAAAGTCRTATTCATCTATAGGATAATGAATCAGACAGAAAATCAATGCGACATTTCAAATATGGCCTCATTARTGCCCTTGTTTGGTGTCAAGAATAAATATCCAGCAAGTTGCTCAGCATTTCTCTTCTCACTTCCTGGAATTAYATTTTCCTTGCCTTATTGCCTTTACAAATTGTGTTGAATTTAATTCCAGCCAGTAACCCTATAATCCTTAGCCTGSTCTGAGATTTATGGTTATGAACTTTGACTAGTTATTTCTTTATTTGTCCTGCAGACCTAATTTGCATCTGCTCCTGTGAGTTGTATAAGCTGCTTACTCATYCCACACTCCTTCTGCAGAGTTGCTGCAGATTTTGCTCCACTCCCTGAGTCACAAGCAGCAGATCAACTGTGAAAGAACAGTGCTCTGTACTCATAAGATTGTTTCACCTCCTCACAAAACTTACTATTTCTGTTTACAATTCCGTTCTTTCTCTGATCTCCCCAGTCTTGACTTTCTCTTTTCTTATGCTTCAGAGGTTTTGTGTCATTTACCACTTCTTGCAGTCTGGGAGAGCAGAACCACTTCTTTTGAAGTGATTCTGGATTAAAGCAATTCACACCTGTCTCCTCGTCTTTGTCAGTCTTCTGTTACTACCCTTCCCCTGCCATCTCTGTTCTTCTCAGCCCAGTTGGGTTTTTCAATTTGTTTGTTTCATGGTGATGCACGAGAAGTTCAATAGAGGAACTGATCTGGACTACAAACAACTTCATTTTATTTTATGTGAAGCAAGCCTCATTAGCAGCAGTGTTGCACAGTACTGTTGATGATCTTCTACAGCAATAGGAAAGAACAACCAAAATGTTGAGAKCCTTATAGCAGTGAGGAAGAGTAGCATTGAACAATCAGTGCAATAGCATAAAACAAGCATTACTATCAGGGAAATGGTCTGCAGAAGCATTATTTGGTATCAATAACCTTCTCTTTAAATTGTTTAAACAATCATGCAAGCTACTTAAGTGTTGCGTGACTTGTCTTGCACAGATAAGTTTGCAAAACCAGTTGGTGGAAATTGACACTTGGATAGAAATTCTTGGATTTTTCAGTTCTTTTTTGAGTCTMAAATTGCAATGATTTGTTAGCTCCACTTCTTCCTCTCTTCTTTCTTCTTTTTGTTCCTTTATTTTTACAACATCCATCCTTTTTTTGCATTCTAAAATTTCCTCTATATTTTATAATTCATCATCTCTGATTTTCCGGAGTAGATCTGCTCCAGGTAGAAAATAAATGATATTTTTATTTAATCAAATGTAAAATGCTATTTTTCTCAGTCTTCTTGCTTTATCCCACTTTTTTATTTCATGTACAATAAGGTACAATGCCTATGGAAACTGCATGTTCTGTACATACTTGCCTTCAAAATAACTAATAAGAGAAATATATAGACTGTCATGAAGTGGAATGTGAAAAGAGACACTATTTAAAGTTTCTTCAATCCCATGACTTCACAGGTCAATTCTTGTGAAACAAGTGTGAAGGAGATTAGAAAGTTTGTAGTAGTACCTACAAGAAAAGTAAAAAAAGATCAATCCTTCATCCCTTTTTTTTCCCCAACTTCTTATTCTATTCCCTTAAAATTTCAGTGAATCAATTCAAGTAGTTTGAACAGGCCTGGAAAATGTATGTGACTGCAACTTTTGTAGGAATATTATACTACTGTATTGGTGTAACTTTGTGGCACTTATTTTCTTTTAATTTCTTGTATCAGATGACATAGTTTACTTTAATAGCACAACTTAAAAAACATAGAAGTTTACTTATTATTCTGTATGATAAGGTACTATACTTGTGACAAAGGTATAGCTAAAATTTCAAATAAGGTGACACCTGGAGGAGTAGACACAATAACAATTTCATAGAAGAGTATAGAGCTCAAAAGATCTATCTGGGAAGAAATACTAAAAATAACTGTTTATGTTTTACTTTTTTAACACAGCATCTACAGGGAAAAAAGAAATTGGATGCAAATTTCAATTTCTGCATGATAGGTTTTTATCCTCGAGTAGCATATAAAATGGTTTGCTTTACATGCATGGGCAAAGCAATCTGAAAAGCAAGACAAGTCAATCTGCATGAAAAGTAATTTCTTTTACACTGGACTTACACCAGAGTAAGTCTGTTAACTTCCTCTGGCTTTGATCCAGGTATTGACTAATGTGAGATGAGTAGCAGACTCAAACAAGATGTTATTAATATGGGGAAGACTGTGCTAACAACTAAACAGGGATTGGGCTTGATGGAAAGTGAATATTTTCACTAAGTCAGTACAGTACAAGCAGAGTACCCAGGCAAAACACTTAGGTTATTCTTCAGCAAATCCTGACTCCTGTGTAGTTTTCAAATAACATATTTGCATCATGAAAGTGGAGCAGATAATTTTCAATGCCAATGGACAGAGATTTGAACAGCTTAATTCCCAGAAGGGCATTTCTGTTCCCCTCATGAGATGCRTGGCATAAGAGAGCAACATTAACTGAATTTTACTGAAGCCATACTTAAGAGAAGTTTCAGATGCTCACCATCTCATCCAAACCTTTGGRCTCATGTAAGAGAAATATATAGTAATTGAAGGAGGAAATGTTATTTTTTCCAGCTTCAACCTGTGGTAGAGTCTTCAGTGTTTTAATATCAMGGTTTAGGTAATTGACTTTATTTGATTAAAAAAAATTCACATTAGTTATATTCACAATGATGTATCTTTTTTTATTTTTTATTAGAAAACATAGTATTAAACAATAAATACAGAAGTGGAAAATTGTCTATTTCTCCATGTGTTGAAAATGACAAATTTCCAGTAAGGATTTTCCCTTCATGTAGTAGTATTAGTATACAACATTTTCCTATGTATTCCAYAATTCTGAGATTTTTATTACCTCTTCTCAATACACTAATTTAAGAATTGATGACCATGTAGAACACATAATAACCATGGTACAAGTAAGGGAAAAAATTAGTATATTAATAATTGCTAACTTCATTAWAAATTGATGAAGCTATAGACTGTTCATCTTAGAATACAGTGTGGTTTCCATAGAGAACAATTTGACGACACTGATTTTTTTGTGTCCTTTTTTTAATTTTAGATCACTAGTGTAAGAAATATTAAACTGGTCATTAGTTTTCACTCAACCTGTCAATACAAGTTAATAAGAGTCAATAAAGAGGGCAAAGAAACTTCCATAAATAACCTAGCTTTAAAAGACAACACACCTCTTCAARCTCCTCTATTGGTACCATTAATTAATGGTTTACGCAATAAATTGGTAAAAATACCAATTTATTGCGTAAACAGACTTTTCTAATTGTTACTGATGCCTACTCAGAAATACTAAAATATTTCTTTGTGAATAGTTGATTTATCATAGAGAAATTTATTTGGAGGTTCTGTTTAAAGCAAACAACGATTAGAGTAGCTCTGACCGTAGTTGCACCAAAATCAACATGAGCAGAATTTTCCAAAACTGTTGATCAAGTGTCTGATTTTAGGAGATCAACTATGACACCATAAAACAGCTTTCAGTGTAAACTTTAGCGCTTCCTTTAGTTTTTGTGCTATTAATGCATCTAAAATGCATTTCCCATGTAATTTAGTGAGTGAAGACTGGTTTCAAAATCTTACAGCAATAAAAATCTTTTCTTCAACTGCTGAAATCCAAGGATTATGTGCATTGTACAGCAATCTATTTTCACAGTTTTTGTGGCCTCAGGAAAGGCAATGAGCATTTATAAGCGATCACATAAATGGATCAGAATTTTAAAAGTTCCTCATTTACTTTGGTGGGAACCAAATGTCTCTGAAAGTCATCTAGAAGGATATTTGGCCTCAGCAATGCTGCTGTAAGGATAATGTCTTACAGTCAATACCTTATGTCTTGCAGTGAGCACCTTATGCACTAAGCTGTGAGAGCAGGGGACACAGAGCCTCCCATTAATGCAGAAGCACGAGACACAAGGATTTGCCTCTGTAGGTGGGTACTTACAGTACATTTAGAAAGATTTCTGTCAGATGACAYRTATGAAAATAAGTGCCAACTTTCTGCATCATTGTAACAAAATTATCACRTACAATAAAGTTGCTGTTGTTATTTATTGAAATCAGCCTCCAGTGCAAAGCTTTTCCTCATGGAGATCCTAACAATCTCCAGGGGAGATTTCAACAGCAGCTGCTATTTCTACTACTCTAAGCAAACAAGGAAGAAAGATGCTTTTGGCAGTGAATGAGAATGATTAGCTCAGGATGTAATTTGTATCTCAGAATTGTTTTGATAGCTCAGCACTTTCTTGGGTATTTATCTTTTCCCAAATGAAATAACAGTCTTTTCAACTTCAAATAAGTCCTGTCTATCTTGGAGTTACAGAAATGATGTCATGCAAAATTCAACATTTCCACTACTTGTATATTAAAACTTACTAATCAAGAAAATATTTKAAACAGAAACTCAAACTCTCAAACTTCTACTTAAATAATCTTCTAAATATTCACAGATGCATTAGTCTAAGAAAAGCACACAAGAGCCAAAGTCAGTTTTGAAAATGTGATCCATTGTGATATGATATATCAAGAGATAATTTAGGCTACTGAGTTCACAAAAATTCCATTTAAGTCTCTGACTAGGACTTCTCATGACTGGTTTTAGAAGCTCTCCTGCCTTATTTAATCCTCCAGATTGTTCTTTCAGACCTTCTGAGATAYTCAATTGTCATTATTCCTCATATATTTAGGCCTACTGATTATTAGATCTTGCAATAAAATGGTTGAATTAGGTTGTTTTTCATCTTTTAAGCACGTGAGAGTGGTACTTTGCATTTGAATCAGTGGACATAAAGAAGCAAACTCCAGTGGCATAATCAGTAAAGTTATTTCGTACTTTGGACTAAAGAAGCAACAGGAGTGGGAATTCCAACTATGAAAGCCTTTGCTTTTTCATCTTTACATGGCCCGATTCATTCCAGGCCGCAATATCTTTGAGTCTTCTGGATTTGGGGTTTCTATTGACCTTTTATTCATGTCTGCCAAGACCACCAACTTCCTTTCAAAGAAGTGACAGGTTGGTTGGGACAAGTTTAAATTTTTACAATGGAAAATTACTTCAGAAGTACTAAAATTACTTCTTTCTTGACTGATGTTTTCGGGTTTTTTTCCTTTCCTTTTATTCCCTGACCTTCTTTGGCTTCATGCAATAGAATACAARTCAAGGAGCAACAGCCATCTGGAACTTCCCTGTGCTGACTGATAACAAAGAGATAGCAATAGTTTTCTTAAAAACATAAGTTAAAAATTTACAGGTTTTCCTTAATAACTCTTTTTTTCAGCATACTTGTATTCAGAAGTCCCAGAAACATTAATTTATAAGGGAAAACTGTCATTCTCATTTCATTTGGTGCCTACATTTTTGATGTTGCTTTTTTTCCCCTTAGGATTTTCTTCAGGGATAAGAGACAGAATGTTCTTTCACAAAATTATTTTCTGCTGTTGTTGACCCCATAGGACTAGAATAACCTTACCTACCAAARTAATTTAGGCTGAAAGCAAATGATTGTCATTTGTAATTTTCAAGGGCTAATTACTGCGAGCTATCTTTCAATAAAAAGGGGCACATGAGAAGAAGGTTTTGCTTCTTAGCATGTGAAAGTATAACTGCTCACTGTCTCAGGATAATTTGTATTTAAACTTCAGTTAGGGATATCGATGGATTCTGAAGAGGTCTTTGTTTTTTTGCCCCTTGTATCAGATTTAATAGAAGAAATATTTTGCACACCCTAGTGTGGTAATCTTGAGAGACTTYAAACCTTCAGATTAGGAGGTAAGAATGTTAAAGCATGCTTTAGAGTTAGGGCAGTTGTTTTGGGGTTTTTTCCAATTCTGCTTTTCATATGTGTAAGAAATTGGATGACAGCAGTACCTAACATTTGTTATGCACATGAATATTTTTTGTTGATATATTAAAAAAAAAAGCAAAAATTGAATATATCATGTATGCAAAACAGTGCTCAATTATATCAAGCAAGGGATGAAGATATTTTTCAGTTCCTTTCATCAAGAAGAGCTAAAGAAACACACATTGTGTATGCTAAAGACCAAGCAGGAAAATTTCTTGAATTACTTCCACCTGGGAAATAGGAAAATAATTTTAGGAAACTGATTACTTTATCATGTCTTGAAATAAAATATAGCTGTATACCTAAATAAGGACCAACTTTAATTTTGTTATGTAAGGAGTAGAATATCAATGACTACTGAACAGAAATAAGTGTTATAAGATATTTAAGTAACTTCTATTCCTTCTGTGATCCATCTGCTTGCTCTTGATTTACCTTGACAACTCGCTTAAGTAACCATTTTACAAGATGGTGTGTCAGAACTGCTGTAGTTCCTGGAGTGGGGGGAGGATGCAGAAATCCCTGTGGAGGCAGCCTGCAGTAACCTGCACTGCTTTACTGCTTTGGGCTGAAAGGAGAAAGTGTGAAAGAGAACAATCTTTTCTGCCACTCCTACCAATCCTCCTGTGCTGCGCGTGCTGATACGGCCACCGGGACACATTGGAGAAAASAGAGCGTAACGTGGGAGTGTGAAGCATTCTGTGGACACATGGCTTTCAATTCCTACCTTTTGCATAYGGGCAGAGGACAAGAACATCTTGAGAAGGTTGATGAGATGTTAAGCTGCAAATTTAAAAATCACAAGATTAGAAGGCATTGCTCCATGGAATCTAACTTGTCRTTTGAATCGCAGTGAGAAGTCTCACCTCWTTAACAGCCCACAGACAATAAAGGCAGAAAAAAGTTACTTAGTTTCTTCTTATGATCTTGTTTGTTTATTACTGTAGTGTACTGACCCTGGCTGGATTACAGGCACTCATCAAAGCCTCTCTATCACTCGCCCCTGCAGCTGGACAGGTGAGAGAAAGGATAATGAAGGGTTCATGAGTTAAGAACCRGGAAAGATCACTCACCAAAAACCATCACAAGCACAATAGGCTTGGATTAGAGATATCAATCAAATTTATTACAAAATCAGAGCAAGATCATGTAAAATAAAGCAAAACCTTAAAACTCCTTCTACTCATTCCTTTCTCTTTCTCAGCTCTACCTCCTCCCCCAGTGGCACAGGGAGACAGGGAATGGGGATTTATGGTCAGTTCATCACAATTGTCTCTCCTGCTGCTTAGAGAGAGGGGTAATTTCCCTGCTGCAGTGTGGGGTCCCTCCCACAGGAGACAGTTCTCTAGGAACTTCTCCAACACAGTTCAYGGGCAACAGCTCTGTRTGAACTGCTGCAATGTGARTCCATMCCAGGGACAACAGTCCTCCCAAAACTGCTCCAGCATGGGTCACTCTTCCATGGGGCACAGATGTTCAAGGACAGCTCCAGCACAGGAGCAGGGCTTCTCTCTCTCCRCAGRCCTCCCACAGGATCACAGCCTCCTCTCAGCAGGCTTCCACCTGCTCTGGCATGGGGCTCCTCCACAGGCTGCAGGTGGATTTATGCATCCCAGTGAAACTCCATGGGCTGCAGATGCACAGCTGCTTCATCATGGTCCTCACCTGCAGCTGGAGGGGAATCTCAGCTCTGGCACTGGGAGCACCTCCTGCTCCTCCTTCTCCACTGACCTTGGTGTCTGCAGAGTTGTTTATCTCACATGTTCTCACTCTGGTCTTCTCTCTCTGCAATTTCAATTGAGCAACAAGTTTTTATCTACTTCTTCCTCCTAAATATGTTATCATAGAGGTTTYACTGCCATTTCTAGCTGGCCCAGACTTGACCTGCAGCACTTCTGTCTTTAGAGCTGCCAGGGATTTACCCTGCTGGATATGAAGGAAGTTTCTGGCAGCTTCTCATAGAAGGCACCTCTGTAGCCCCCCCTGCTGCCAAAGCATAGTCTTAAAAATCCAGTACAGTTACCCTAAATCATCTGCATTTAATAGATTTTAATTGTTATATTTTCTTCTTAGTTCAGCTTTTTTATGGGGTTGTCTTATACATGGAATATAGCTGAAATTTTGAGCTAGATACATCAACAGCAACTATAGTGTAAGTCTAGGGATGCCTCTTGTCTCATTATGGAAATTTTTACTTCTTTTCAGGCCCAGCTAGAYTTTAATTTAGTAGCATTTATTGGCTAACAAATCTGATAACTCAGGGACAAAGATCTTCCATATTATTGAACTTTTTTTTCAATTGCATTATGGGTTTGCGTCCATACTTGCAAGGCTGTTGGGTTCTGCAAATGTTTCCGAACACTTGGACTATTTTCTGTTATGTGAAAATAAAAGATTTTCTTTTCCTATTATTTTCAGTAGCTGGACACAAGTTCAATAGCAACSCCAGTAAGACTTAATCACTCACAGTTCTTATAATTCTGCATTTCAGTCCTTCTTTGAAAGAAAGCAAAAACCTGGAGGTTGCGAATTTTTTTTTTTTACATATTTACAAATAATTAAAGAATACTTATTAACAAATAATTCTTTCACAGATCATAGAATGGTTTGGATTATAAGGGACTTAAAAGAATACCTAGTTCCTACCCCTTGCTATGGGCAGGGACACCTTCCACTGGACCAAGTTGCTCAGAGCTTCATCCAGGCTTGGCCTTGAACACCTACAGGGATGGAGCATCCACAACTWCTCTGTGCAACCTGTTMAAGTCCCTMACCACCCTCAGAAMAAAGAACTTCCTCCTAATAGCTAATCTAAATTAGATTATATGTTAGATTAGATAGCTAATCTAAATTAGATCTAATGTAAATCTAAATGTACACTTTTTTAGTTTGAATCCATTCCCCTTTGTCCTGTCACTACAAACTCTTGTAAAAAGTCCCTCTTTGTCTCTCTTGTAGGCTCCCTTCAGGTACTGGAAGGCCACAAGTAGGTGACCCCTAAGCCTTCTCTTTTCTGGGCTGAAAAAATCCAATTCCCTCAGCTTTATTAAGTACAYCTGATTTGGTGATTAAGTACATCTGATGGAGTTTCTAAGGAAAYATCCCCAGGAAGCACTTTTCAAAAATTTGTGCCAGTTAAGCAGGAAAACTCATCTTTTATCTGATTCCAGACTGAAGTCATTTCAGTTTGGGGACAGGATCAAATCCAATTAAGATTTACAACCACACCCCACTCCCCATCCTTAGCCAATTATTTTGTTTTCTTTTTAAGCTATACAACCAGACAACTGGAAAAGCATGAGACTACGTACTACCTTTTCCTTCTTTTAAATTTTTGACTAGAGGGAGGGCAGGAGATGACATTCCACACAGTACACCCAGAGACTTTTCCCAGATTCCTAACTTTCTGACAATACTCATGGTCTTCCTGRAAAGAGCATCCAGGGATGCACACTGATGCATCTTCTCATCTCTTCACACAGAAGCACTTACAGATTTTATGAAAAGAAAACCAACATATAGTAAGAAAGACGTTTAAAATATCTTCCCATCTATTGCCTGAATCACTTTAACAAGCAAGATACACAGTTGTGTCTGAAGTCACACATGCTRCATATTTCATGTGCAATACATGTACTTTACAGTGTTCATTAGGCATGTGCAAGATATATATCAGTTTTTCTTTGACTAGAAGATGCTAATATAATATTATGCTAATCAAAGAAGAAAAAGCATTGTTTTGTGCTAGTCTGTGAAAAGAATATACAATTTTTGGGCTTTCTGAGTTGGCATGTGTACAGACTGGACACTGTGTCTTTACACAGGACCTGCAAAGCTGAAATGTATTAATAACACAATAATATGTGGAAAATGTTTGATGTCATTTTATAGAACTAACATTTAACAGGAGGCTAAAACTCTTAACTGTGTTAGCTGAAAAAATTATTATGAGAAGCAGGTGTGAATAAACATTTGAAGAGCTGCTTCCTCCCAAGACGATTTCTTCAAAACAGTGTTGTCTTACCAACTCGAAAAAGGTAATGAGTGCTGGTTTGAAATGCTTGCTTTGATTTTCACAAGAAAATGTTAACTCATGGTTTATTTGCTTTCTGATGTACAGATGTTTAACTTACTTGARGCAAGTTCTAACAGAAAAGCTCTGGGAAATATATATCATAAAGGTTTACCTGAAAATCAATAGGTTATTAATCWGCTTGATCTTTTACTAGAAACAAAACAAGGGGGAAACAAAACCTTGTAAGAACAAACAACCCCTCCTTTTCTCCAACCCAGTGGAAGTTCCTAAAGGTGGAGGAAGTGGTTTTTTCTACTCAGCTCTGAAAAAGGAAAAGGATAGAACAAAGRGGTCCAGATGTAAGATCATCCTTGAAGTAGAACAGCTGTTGAATCACTAAGATGATCATTATCTAACCATAACCAAATCTTCTGAGGTTCTGCTCTTTGATGTAGAAGTTCCAGTTCTCTTGCCAAAGGCAAGAGATATCCTACGGCGCATAGTTCTTCCAGCACAGCCAACTCTTAAGTTGGTTGAAATGTGTTATGAATGTACCACCTTTTGTTTTCATCCTTTTAACTTGGGCAAGTGTTGCTCCCTTCAGAGTTTCAGCAGGTCTTAAAAATGTTCACTTTGAAGACCCGTAGGCCAATATTTTAGAGTMATGGAATTGTAAAATAGTATGCTGCAATACCTTTTCAGCTTTTTATCAGTGAAATTTACCCAGAGATTTCTGAGTACTGTTAACTAATGAAATTGATCTGGCAGTTAAGAACAATTATTTTGTACATTGTGTCATATGATAAAGTAGCTGCAGTCACTTTGACATATATAAAATCCTTAACTGTAACCACAAGGGGTTGAATGGATTGGTTCCCTCATTAAGRTTCCCTTTTCCCATCTGCTTTTCTGCTGACATCTGACGGGAAAAAAACAAAGGATACATCTTGCCTGTGTGGTGTATGAAGATGGTCTTCTAAAGGACTAAAGAGCATGGTGCCCAGATGATATGGCTCTCCTGTAGCACAAGAGAGTGATGATGAGCCTCTTGGGAAACACTGAGGAATACAAAAGGCTGGTGGTATGGGTTGAAGAGCTGGAGGGCACCTCTCTTCCTCTCTGTAGGTAGCAGAGAGCAGAGCCTCACAGGATGATGGGGGACACAAGTGGTGTCTATGCTCATTCAAAAATGCACGTCTGTACTCTCTTCTTAGGAGATAAATTTATTCCAAAGGGCTATTTATGAGGGAGTTAAAGCACAATGTGGTGTTGAATGCTGCTCATGTTCGTTTCTGAGAATTGCCTCAAGTCTGCCTTTATGATACTGTGTGTATCTGAATGCTATAGAAATGCAAATATAGGACTTAGGCTACATCAYAGTCTCTAGCACATAGTGTACTTGCAAGCACCATAGCAAAGCTTAAGCTTAGACAATATTTTTTGTCTCCAAAGGAAGCCTTGATAGCATCACATGCAACATAATAGATAGAAAAAACGAGTGCAGAAATCCCCTTTGTGTAAGGCCCTGAATGAGACAGGAATTCTGTCAAAGTGAGATCAAGAATGACGTCCTGTATCCTAGTGAAGTTGTACATCACGCTGCGCTTCCACAAGGTGCAGAGAGCCCGTCGGGCAGATGTCACAGAGGAGGCCTCCTCCAGTCCCTGCTGCTACTGTCATTTAGTTCWTGTGCTCTTTAATGCTATAATTGGAAAAGGGTGGCTTGCTTTGCATGAAGGATTAAAGTGACTCAGATCATGGCATCATAGRATAACTCAGGTTGAAAGGGATCTCTTGAAGTCATGTCATTTAAACACCTGCTCAAAGCAGGACCAGGAGTCRTATCACACTTGGTTACTCAGGGCTTTTATCTAGTCTGGTTTTCAGTGATGCAGACTCCATTAAGACCTAGAACTGTGACAGGGAAAGAGGTAGGGTCAAGTCACAGTAGAGGGAGAAAGGAAAAAGAAAAAGCAAAGAAGGTCTTTTTACTGGAGTACATGCAGCAAATACAAATGCATGGAAGAAGTACACATTTCTAATACTGACAAACRTACAAGGTGTCTCCAATGAATAGATAATACCAGGGTAGAATGGAAAGGGCAAAAATAATTACTTTAAWTTGAGGCATCCTAAATCAATGAGCTCAAAATGAGTGATGGGTCTCTGTTATGCTGTCAGCTATATTAATGAATTAACTGATGTATTTTAGGCCTAGAAATATGTATTTATGCAGGTATATGTACAGAATAATACATGAATGATGGTTACTTTTAATATCTGACTTATTTACATAAACCACTTCACAGGAGCCTCTCTCCCCTATATGTAGAGGTCCTAGAATTTAGAACGATCCCATTCTACCAGTCTTTACTGAGATATCTTCTCATGGACTGCAGGGTGCTGAAGCTGTTAAGGACCTGTAGAAGTGAAGAAATATCTTGGTATTTTTATCCACCATGCCACAGTATCAGTGTGCTGCAATTAGGTGCCATAAAAATCAGGAAAATGTAACCATACACCTCTTTAGTTTTGAAAATCTAAATGAGTCACACATCCACAGAGAGAAAGATTTTAAAGCCCCAGSTGCAGCATTTCAAACTCTTTAATATGAGTTTTTATTTTGCCTTCTCAATTCACASGTTTCTTCTCCAGCTTCCTTGATATATTCTAAATTAATACCAGGAGTGTCTTATATCTATTCTTCCTCAAAAGGAGAAAAAAGGAAGCATTTAATGTCTGCCAAATTTCACTGCCTATATAGAAATATTATGCCATCAGATCCTAATTGATGTAAACTTACTTCATCCCTTGGAAGGAGGGAAGGTAATAAGTTTTGAGTCATAGTCCCTAACTGAGCCAATTTATCAGGGTTAATGTTATCTTCTGGGCTTCAGGATGTAGATTAYTCCAAGGTAATTGATCACAGTAATTCCACCAATTCATACTGAAAACATGTCATGTTTATAGTTGAAATATGGAGTTCATGAACAGTGTTCTGCCCAGTATTGGGGAAAGAAAACAATGAAACCAAACCCAGTTATGCTACCTTATAAAGTATATTTTAAGARCTAAGGAACATCTGCTGAAACCTCTGTGCAATTATCAGTCCAWTCAGAAAGAGTTCATCATGGCTGCTAACTTATTTTCCTTGTGTTCACAATTCTGAATTGTTGGCAAATCTTAACATTGCAAGACACTTCTACAAAGAGTATTCTTCCTATGCTCTTTTATTAGTCACTGTAAATACTRYTTWACMATTGACTTTACAAATATGACACAGTGCAGCATAAGTAATCATGTCTTAAAAATTAAAAGTGAGATGTGAATTGCTCTCATATGGGCAGCTGGCATATTATTTTTTCACCTAAATTCAAATTCTCTCTTTCTCATGAGTARCAGTAAGTTGCTTCTTCTTATTATTATTCCTATTAATTATTTATATTTCAGTGAAATACAGAAACTACAAAGATAAGGGTCTCATTATGACTGTTGAAATCATAGTGTAGGAGGTAGATCAGAACTGCTTCACATCATGGRTGTTCTAGGAGATTCCAGGAATATTACATCCTGTTCCTGGACATTACTTTCACCGTATCTTGGGATCCTTGGGAGAAGGCAAGACAGTCTCCACAGCACCTAGCTAGTTTTGTAAGCCTCTGAGGATATCACAGGCAGGATTTATTCTACATTCTTCCAGTCATCCTATATCCTTTCTTAGTCTTTCAGRAAATGTAGCCTCATAAAGAAAAAGGCAGTTAATTTTCTGTTAAAAAATATAAATAGTCTTTAGGTATAGTTGTGCTATAAGGTCCCACAATCAAGACTTCTTCGAGTAACTGATTTTTGTAAGAATCCTCATCCGTATCTTTTGAGTAATTTATATATCTATACAGCTAAATTTATTTTCCAAGATAAACATGCCAAGTTAACTTTCAAAAAACATTGACATTTCCAGTGGTTTACCCAAAATATCGTAACGCTTCTTCACATTACAAGTGAAGTGGYAGAGAAAGATACAGTCACTTCTCCCTTTTCTCAGCTTCTAACACAGAAAATGATGCTGGTCTGTATGTGAGTACTTGGTATTAAACTGTGGATTTTGATATTTGGTAATAATATGTGTTTGAAAGGTTTTCTCAGATTCCTTTAAAATATGCCTGTCAATAGTGAACTATTTAAGTTTGAGAGGAAGCAAATGACTATTATACTTATGATTTTGTGTTGCTGATCTTTACTGCATCATCTTTGTTGAAAGTGTATCAGTTTCAAAATTTTCCAAGCATTTAATGTTTCCAGTGAGCTCATGAGGTCACTTGTACATGATTTAGAAATACTTCAATTTACGTACATCAAAATATGTCTTAGGTTTCAAAATAGTTGACTTACAGTCTAGTAATTTGGAAGAAGTAATTGATCTTTTGTTGTATTTCCCCTGAGAAACTGTTTTCCTCCCTGCCAGGATATGGAATGCTTAGATATCTTTCCTGTCTTATCCCTCTTCCCCTATCCCATTGGCCAGGGGCCAAAAATCCCCTCCTCAARAGAAGYCCTTATAAGACCCTGCATTTCCTTGTTCRCTCTCTTTTCCGCATGGACCACCATGAATAAAGAGCTTCAGACATCTCTCGGGGAGAGCCTCCTGGSAGAGCCTCCTCCTGGTAATCCCAGTCCTACCTCTGGGATATTTCCCYCCTAAGCCTCATAGGGATCTGAGCTGGCCTTGAGTCTTGGGGGGCTGCAGGGRGGAATAATCTCAATCTTTAAATAATTGCTGTTGTTTATAAAGACCTCTCTAATGATGTTTGTTTCAGAAAGGTTAAGCGAAGAAATTTCTTGCCTTTTTTATTTTAAAAAAAATTTGTCTTAGATGACACTTTACTGACAAATGTCAGGCTGATTCTAAAAAATCTGCTTGAAACAACTACATGATGATATTTTATMTAAAATAAAGAGGAGTAAAGCAAATTATTTGCTGGAATTTAGGGGGTTTTTTTGGTAGTCTTGTTTGTGTTTTGGGGTTTTATTTTGTTACTAAAAGAGGATCTTATGCTGGGCAAAGAAGTTATGAAAAAAGTCTGCACTGATATGCCAGTTCTCTAGCTGCAGGGAGCATCTGTTAAGCATTAGAAGATCCCAAATACAATTGTGACTATGCCTAAGTTGTGTCTGTACTCAACCTGAAACAGCAGATATCAGATGGAAAGGAAAATAAARCCTGTCATGTTTGTAAGGCACTTGGATTTCTCTCCCTTGGCTCCAATATTTTTGTTTCTAAATTGTGGGAGGCATAAAAACTTATTTTTGTTTTTGATAAGTCTTTTCACTATTCTCACTTTTTATATTGCTGCCTCTGGTAAGRAGGAGGCAGATGAGAAAAAAAATGTTTCTTATGACCTTTTCTGTTCTGAAAAAAAAAGCCTAAACAAACCTGCTCGTGATTTGTCATCTTGTTTACAAGTTAGCTAAGCTTTGCTTTTAAAAGGAGCTCCTCTTATGATCTTATAAATTATGTTTGAAGGCAGTTTTACTTCTGTCACTTGGTGCAGCTGTGCAGGGAATATGTTGGAGAATTTGATATAGTATTGACATTATTTAATGAAAGCAGTGTCAGGTTTTATTTGTGCAGATGATAGCTAAGAGACCCAAGTGACTGGCAGTTATTATTTGGAACATCAAAGAATATAAGCAGATGGGAATGAAATACACCCAAATATGGGACAAAAAAGTTATGCCAATTTGTTGTACACTGTGTCAAGACATAAGGCATTTAATGGMATTACAGATTTCCAGACCAGGTGTATTCTCTTAAACTGAATACTTTTGTTTAACCTAGGAGGGGAAACAAAAGAGAACARCATAAAAAAGCTGTGGCTGTCTTGATGACTTCTTCATACTGAGATACCCAGCATCTCAGCAAATAGGAAAGGTGTTCCAGAGCACCTCATGGCAATTTTATTCACTAAATGTACAAAATTAGTACCCAAAACATCAGCTTGGTTATTATGTGGATGGCATACAAATTAGTGACTACCTGTGGTTTGGGATGASAACTAAGTCAAACCAATTCTTCAGCTGGCATGTTCCAGAAGTGGCAGYGTGTTTGACCCTTCAAGGATCTCTCTCAACTCCTCCTGCACTTGCTTCTGAAGATTGATGCACTCAGGTGCTATTCAGCTGCTTTTGAACTTACAAATAAAGGAGAGATGCATCTCCAGTCTGTAACTGGACAGGAAAGAGCTGTAGGGTCTGTGGCATTCAGGTGTTTTACCTAGTGAGCAGCAACACATGAAGTCTTGTCCTGTTTTGACTATGCTTGTATGGACATAGGAATGAAACTTCACACACCTCAGATATTTCTAGCCATTGTAATGCCAGCACACATTAGTAGAGGTCAGAAATGCAGTAATCTTATTCTTTTGGATGCTGTTTTCTTCAATTCTCCAAGCAATTTTACACTGTTAAAGTTTCATATTTGTGTACAAAACCTTCAGATTACTGCTGTAAAAAATTTACCATGGAGGTGCCAAACATTTGTTGCCCAAGCCTGTGGTAATGGAAGCACTAATGAAAGAATTTGAACAATTTGTTTCTGTTGTTTGAGCAAGCAACCATAAAGAGATAACAAAAGTTATCATCACAGGAAAGCAGCTGGAGAAAATTTTCAAGGTAAGCATCCAATCTTATTCATCCTACTTAATAATCTACTTCAAATAGTGATGATGATACAGGGTTGTTCAGAAGATCAAGTGAAGGGAAAGGAAAGCAAACATGATGATGTTTCAGATACTCCAATGRAAATTATTTTTAATTTTTTAATGACCAAACATACTGAATCATGAAACTATTTAGTTATGCTGAAATAAGAATACATTTTTGTGTAAAACAAATGGAATTCAAAAAMCACTGTTAAATATATACTAATTTAATGAGAATATGGTGTTACTCGGAAGACATGTTGTGTGGCTTACATTAGGCATAGCATTTAAATCTCATAAAAGAGTATTAAAAACAAAGATATGACTTTCATATACAAACTCATATGCTTATTTAGCTTTCATTTCACACTTTTTTTTTTTGAAACCAGAAGCACCTGAAGTGTTTCTTTTAAGTGTGAAGACTTTTATCCCTTAAGATGCCAGAAGAAGCTGACATTTCAAAAAAAAAAAATTAAGTATTGTTGGACTGAACTTGGTTTATAGTAACAAGTACCGTTACTGATAACACTCTAGGGTCAGAGAAMCAAAAATTGTGCTAAATATTTAATATTCAGAATTAAATGATGGACTGGATTGATGAAAGAAAGATGAATAAAATTTTTTTCATGTATTTTGATSGTTGTAATAATGTTGATATTTATATGCCAGGAGGCGTACTGAGAATCAATGTATTTTCATACTAGATATTGTACTGTGTCAGAACATTGTAAATTATCTCTATTTTGGCTTTATTTATGCAAAGTAGAGACTTGCTGAGCATCAGCAAAATCAAAATGGTAGTACCACCTAGCTGCAAATTTAAGGCTGGCATGTTTATAGCTCATGACTTGATTTAAGGGATCARCAAGGAACTATTTTGTTCTTTTTAACTGGTCACAKGAGGCAAAGTCAACTGTGATATAAGATATCATAAATTTATCAAAACTTATAATTTTATTTATGTTTGCATGAAATCTGAGGGTATATTAAGTATAAAATCCTCTTTATCCTGTTGTAAAATGAACCAGTTGCAATTCTGGCAATATATTTTATTATAACATTACTGTATTATTACATAATMATTGTATTATTGCATTATTCAGATTATAATACAATAATGCATATATAATACATTATAGTAAATAATCATAATGGCTATAAAAGTCTCCTCTTGATACTTATAATTTGTGACATTTCTGATTCTCTTCTGGTTGTGTGTATTACACCACAGAACGGTTTTTGTTCAGCTGTATTGTATTTCAGCCTCAAGATTTTGACCAATGTTAGAAGAATGGATATTTTAAAATAAAGTATGTTGATCTGACCAGAGCAAATAGGCGTCATCTCTTAAATCCTCTCAATTTGCATTTAGTAAAGAGTAGTTCTATAAAATGAAGAAAGTTTCCAGGAGTGCTGGAAACAATGATACATGGATTCTTTAACATCTAAAGGATGATTCCTGTAACAGTCCAAAAGTCCCAAGTGATACCTCYGCCTTGTGAAAAGCCTCAGACGTTGCAGAGAAATCCTCTGTCCAGTATCAGCTACTGTTTTAAATGAAGGAGATGAAACCTGGGAGARGGAAATTGCAGGAGCTGACTCAAATTGGTGAACACCCAGACAACCATGTTAAATAATTTGTTGGAGAGAAGATGAAGTATGTKACCTGCCGAGCACTTATTTTCAATGTTGTTGTCTTCTTCTGTCACTTGTATACAGTTAATCACTTTGATTATGTTTTCAAAGGGCATTCTCTTGGGTTTTCTAGTACAAGCTGAGGCTTGATGCAACAGTGATCTCAAGAAAGCTCATACAATATATCAAGGAACAAAGGCTGCCAGGAATARGATGGTATGTAAGAGAGGTTTATAGATTCAGTGAAGATCAAAACTATCCATGCTGGTTAGTAACTGGTGTCAAAGGCAGAGTAGTATCACAAAAAAAGGCATTATTTGCAAATCAGGTATTTCAGCCTCAACACTGAAAACAGCTCTGGTTCTTGAGATGGGGAGTGTGTAACTGTGGGAAYAAAGGSATSTGCTCTMCCACTRCCTAAATATRTTGAAGTCTRGGATGCTCAGTGAAGCTGTGGCTATCATTTCCAAAGCATTGTGGAAGGAATAATTGGGCCATTGGTAACTGCTAAGGCTATCCTATCTAGTATCCCTTTTCCCTCCATTTCCCTGTGCCCCCAAATGTGGTCAAAGTGACATGAACCTCTGCAACGCTTTTCCATTTAAACTCTACCCCTTCTTTGAAGTCAGCATGTCATACATCTTATGATTGTCAGGTTCTTGAGCTGAAAAATGTCACTGTCAGCTGAGAAGCCCAGAGTTGGCTTTGCCAGCCAACTAAATCAGGAATATGCTGGTTATCAGCACTTAGAATGGATGTCCAGTCTCTGGTATTCACGGAGTCTGACATGGTACTCTATAAGCAACCACAAGGTAAATGCCAGAACTTCCAAGAATCAAGTTCTCTGATGAAAACAGCTGCCAAATTGACTAGAAATGCAATCTGCTTCCCATGGATGAGTGCTAAATAAGAGAAAAGACAAAGTACAAGAAACCAAAGGAATGGGAAAAAATCTATAAGCTATAGGGCACATATTCATAAAATCAAAACTTTTTAATGTCAGAGTGTGTTAGGGGAGCACCTTGCACTTCTTGACTTTTGTTCTGACATTTTATACTAGGATGAACACAAAACATCATGGTTGTTCTTTTCTTACCTGATATTGAAAGTGTTTKCAGAAACAAGCAAAACACACTGTATTTCTGCAGATGGTGTGCAAATAACCTTTTTGAAACTGTAATAGTCTTGGCATTTTTTTGAATTATAAACCATCTTCAGGCTGGATGAAAAATGATCAGTTCCAAAAGAACAAAGTTTGACTGCCTCAGGCTGTGTTCACAGAACTTTTCAAATACACAGCAGAATGACAAATTTGCTAAACAGCAAATATACCAAACTATGCCTTAACAATGAACAACATTTTATCCTGTACTATGCACAATATCACCTCTAATACWGACTGAAAAATTGCTTCTTGAATAATGCATTTGAAGAAAAAATTCAATTGCTCCTCATATGTGCTAGTTAACATTTCTTTCATTATTCAAYCATCCACTCAGATTTTATTTATCAAATGTTACAATAGCAAGTCAGTATGCTTTTCAAGTAATGATCAGTCACTTCTAATTACTACATAAGCCCAGTGTGAAACTTCTCCAAAATTAGATCACTTTTTCTGTGGAATATTTCACATGGATATAGCTTTGTGAATGTCACACATACGATATTCAGAACCAAAAAATAATCAAAAGGCAGAGTACTAATAAATTGGGTAGCCATATAGCAAATTTTAATAAGAAACCAGAATTATCACTCCTTAAGGAGAACTAAGAAGAACAATTTTGATTTTTAGCTGGAGARTTTTAGATTGAGTATGTGGAGGATGAAGGCAGAGATACATTGAGAAAGCATAAATCTGTCTCAAGTTGTTATGCATTTTCCTTCCCAGGTATTTGAAGAAACAGTTACACACCTATCTATGAGTTTAGGCACAGAAATTGYACTAAACATAATTTAGAGAAATATTTAAAGAAGAATATGTCATCAACAGAAAATCAGAAAGGATCACTGAGAAGCAAGAAATCAATAACGAATCCAGATACTCCAACTGCTGATTCACTAAAGAGCTGACAGGAGTCTTGCAGCAAAAACAGAGGGCAGTCTTGATTGTTCAAGAGTTTTCCTTCTTTTCAGTCATCAGAGAGAATCATTTGTGATAGTGAGGTTCTTTACAGAACTAGTCAGAAGGACTCACGCACTCTTTTGTTAATTCAAATGTACTGAAATTATTTTTCCAAGAGGTGTTCTTCTTTTACACGGTAATTTATTCTAAGGGGTTGTTTGGAACTAGTTTGTCCAATTTAGAACTACTGAAGAAAGAGTTGAGAAGGAGCATGGGAAGACTGTACCCTCMGTGCACTTGGAAGCAGTAGGAAATTTCACACAAACAGATGAGCAGTTCTGAAAAGCAGAAGCCATACACGAAATTGGTTTTCATTGTACAATATCCTAGTGAGTTCACTGCTAGGTTTGTTTCATGAAGACYTGCCTGAACATGCAAAGTTTTCATTTTTGTTGTCATGGAGATGAATATTTGCTTCCCAGAATCCCTTCTCCTGTTTCCAGTCCTGGAGTGGTTCAGAGAAAGCAATCTGTAAGGTGCCATACGGTGTCCCTGACCCCACACTGGGTGGTGGTTTTTATCTCAAACTTCAAAAATTATATATTACATATCTGTGCTTCTAGTTAGTCAGGATCAAGGTTCTTGGTGAGGTGCTTAAGTCCACTGATCTCCAAAAGCCCTCATTTCATTTCCTCCATCTTTTATTTGCCAATACCTAGGTGTAGMAATTTGAATGCCCAASATCCCAGGCAGGGGGGGATGAGCTYCACTGCTGTGCAGCTCTTGAATGCTTTTGGGAGTATTTGATTGYCCTTCTGCCTTAACCCTTCCCAGTTTTGTCCCACACAGAGTTGTCTGTGTCTGGAGACCCCCACATATGGTATTCATGACTTGCTGTCTGGCAAGACCCACAAAGAGAGGAAAGGCAGAGCCAATGCCTGCTGTCTGYCTCCTCCTYYTTTAAGTCTTCTGGCAASAAAGAGTAATAGCAAAACTGTCACYGTGTGTAGGGGCTGGAACTCTGCCTGGCCTTATGTCAGCTTATCAAGGGAAGTGTCTGGAGATTCTCTGTGGTCTTTTGTCCCACAATGTGCTTTCCATTAGGATTTTTCCAATGTGACACTTTAATTTTGCAGTACATTAATTTTCCTAGTGCTTCACTAGAAGTGAAATATAAATAATACAAAGGTTCTGTAATGACAAATGCATTAAAGGGTTTAGATGCAACAGTGGTGAGCAACAAAGACACAAAGACACAAATACAATGAATAATTACRTTGGAATGAGATTCATTTCCTTATTCTTCAAATTATTGTACAGACCTGTACAGATAACTGCAATGACACTTGAATCTATGGAGCAGACTTCTGAAGCAGCAAGGTCAAAATGCTCAAAKAGGAGCTTGCAGTTTTACACAGAAGGTACAATACCTCACTGGCCAACTTCTGCTAGCCTTATTTAGAATATATGTGTTTGTCCCTACAAGTGATCTTACTGCAACAGATGACTGTGGAATAACATCCCATTTGCTAGTCCATTTGGAAGAAATGATTTAAAAAGGAATGAAAATTACTTGAAAAGGCAGCAGTCTTGAAGATAGACAAGAGCTTGATAGATACTTAGAAATTTTGACATCTTATAAAAAATTTAYATGTTTTATCCTCCTACATAAGTAAATGCAAGACAGAATGGCAGAGCTGCTGGTAGCTCTGTTCTTTAAAAGATTCATGGCTTATTTCCACTGTTCTACACCATTACAAACTGTACGACCACTACACAGCTACTTGATCTTCTTTCTGTGTTACTTTGGGACTAAGTTGTTAGCCATTAAAGACTTACTGACATCCRTTACAGACATAAGATTCTCAGCTGGAACACATTTAAAGCATAAAGGAAGATTATGCATGTTTATGCAACTTGAGATGAACTACCTTCAGTGGTTTTAAAAGAGATCTAAGCTCTCTAGCTGTTTCTGCTTCTAGAAACATTCCTGCCTTTAGCCGGAAATGTCTCATACATGAGAGATGCATAGAGACTGCTTTTTAAGTCTARCTTAAAAACACTGAGAAAGAACCAAACTAAATAAGCAGAATTTTTCTGAATTACCAACACATATCTAACTGCTCAGCTGTATGCTGCATTTACTAGCTAGATCCTATTTTAGAAGTTAATAATTTATCTTAGGGCACAAGTTAACTCCTGAAGAAAAAAATAAACAGTTTGACCCTGAATTYTTGTTTTCTCAGGGTAAAGATCAGCAATTTCAAAAAAGCATTTTATTCTTCACATATTCCAGAGGTATTGGAAAATATCTCTTTTTCTTCCTCATCTGAATTCTAGCTCTGAGAAATTTGATGCAACAGTAAGAAAATGGCATATGCTATAAAGCAAGAGGAGTATATTTCTGTGCTTTGCCTTTGGAGAAGAAAATAGGTCAAGGAGAAGGCAGAGGGTTTGGGATGGTGAGTCTGAATGATGATGGATTCTGTTAACCAACAAATCTCTCCTTATTCAGGACCAAGAAGACAGAGCCAGAAGCTTTCCAAGAGGGAAGRCAGAAAACAACCTTGGTCCCATTTSTAAGCATTKACTAGTTTTCTAGCAGTTACTAGCCAAATCTAATGCAACGTGCTCCAGGGCTTCTAGTTAAGGGCTCTTGGCTTCTATTCCACTAATTCATCAATAGTCTCTCACAATCCCTAGAATTTACACTGTAAAATCTGATCAGACAACATCTGCTAAATAATCTGTATGCAAGTATACATGTGTTTGAAAATATGGTGGCTAGGATGCATGCTAAAGCTCAACTTTCTATTGGATTTGTTCTCACAAAAGTGTGGAAGAGAAGCACATGGGATGTGRTCCAGCTCACTCTTAGCTGATGGAGAGGTCCACACTGATTTCCATGAGTTGCCCATGAGTCTAACAGTAGATCAGAATTTCAGGGCTTGTTTATACAGTATAATCAGCTGCTGAGCAAAATGACCTTTCATGGTCAGTTTTGATGTTTAGTCTGGCCCTTGTAYCCTTTGCAAATTATTCCCATTCTTCAGGTACATTTTCAAGGAAAAAGTCACTGTGCCTCACCATGATGTCCACCACATGCCTTTTGGGAGAGACGTCTACAAAATGTGCATTAACATTTCTTGGTAAGTCACAATTGGACTTGAAGAAAAGTCTTATATTTTTGTTTGTTTGTTTGTTTGTTTGTTTGGGGAGGTTTATTTGTTTGTTTGTTCATTTTGGGTTTCTTTTGGGGTGTTTGTTTGTGGTTTGGTTCAGGTTTTTTTGTTTGTTTGTTTGTTTGGGTTTTTTTGGGGTGGTTCACCCGTTTTGCTGGGTAAATTTTCAGGTATAAGTTATCCACAWAAAAGCACAATCCCATGATTGGAGCTATTGTGGGGCTATTGTCAGCAAGCTGCATATATTCCAGTCAAGGTAATAGTARTATAGCCTGTCAGCTGGTTTAATGTACAAGAGCGGGGCGGTAATTTTCCCCAAGACTTACAATGCATTATGAGATAAATGTTTATTTGAAAAGATCCTTTCTTATTTTTTAATTCCAGACATTTTTAAATACATTTGTGCCAAGCTGACAGATTTCCAGAGGTAAAATGATACATCAAATATGAAGTRATAAGAGAAGAGCAGTTCAAGCAATTCACAACATTAATTTTTATTTCAATTATATGGAAATATAATCTAGCCTGGGAATTATGTGAAATTGCTCAGGGTCACATAATAACCCACTTCATATGCACATTAGGAAGTTACAAGTTACAACAAGTTCAACATCSCTCTACTGTCCAATCTTTGCATGTATTTCAYTCATAATTACTCTGTTTCTGRTTAAAGTGGCATTAGGCAAGCCATGATATAGTTCCACCTATGGAAAAAAACCCTCTTTTTTTCATGGGACTTTCTGTCACTTAAGTCTTTTAGCATTGCTTGCTTTGGCTCAGTCATTGTTCTCAAAAGTCARAGTAATAGATTTCTTTGGTTCAGGAGAAGATTTTCCTGAGGGCAATAYTTTGCCTTTGCTATTTAAAACCTATAAAATGTCTGCCGAGAAAAAATACAATCAATAAAACAGACACTGAACCAGGGATGGATATCAGCATTTTTATTCTAGAAAGAAAAATAAACAAAATAGCCCCAAATTCTATGGCATGCACATTTGTGCCTGTTGATGTATGTGGTATTTGATGCTAGTTGAAACWGGTTGCTTTTTCCCCCCAGAATATTTTTTGCTTAATTCTCTTTGTAACTTTGTATCTTCTCATACTCCGTTCCTGAAATCCAGTAGAGCAATTGAAACGCCCTGCCTTCAGCTTTATTGCAGAAAAAGAATGAATGTGTGAGCTACCAGGATGTGTCACTACATAGTTTTGGTTGCCTCAGGCRTTTTTGTGATGAGATTTTCTTTATGATGTATAAAACCAGAACTTTGTAGGTGCAAATGAACTACAA
>CADDXX010000060.1:385867-426713 GCA_902810485.1 Alauda arvensis
TTTTTTGCCAAAATACATACTTTAGTATGAGGTTACTTTAAGAAATGCAACAGCCTAGTGAGGTACAGCATTCTGGCAGAGTTCAGAGTCACAAGAACTATTTAACAGCTGGCAGCATAAGAATCTGTTCCAGACAGCATGGCCTGCTTAGTTATTAAGCTGTTATGTKTATTTTCATTTCTTTCCACTGATCCTCACAAATTTCTAATAAGTTTGCTTTATATCTGAGCCTCCAACAYCAYTTTTTGATTTTGTGGTATAGTCAGAGATATATCTGATGAAGAATGGAAATCAAGCTTCTAGGTTCAGAGGAGTCAGCCTTGATCCAGAGAGATTTTATAACCTACAAGCAACACAATATGACAAAGCTGCAAGCATGACAATTTTACGGTGTTGGGAGCAGCTTGTGGGTGAGATGCATGGCAAGCAGACCTTTCAGAGGTGGAGGTAACAAGCCGCCAGGAGTGTCCATGATCAGAATTTGTAGACTTCTTTTTAAAACATCACCCTGAGAAAAACAAGCAAAGGCCAGGTAGCATGGGGCTTTGAGCAACCTAGTTTGGTGAAAGGTGTCCAGAGGGGTTAGAACGAGGTGATCTTCAGTGTCCCTTTCAAAACAAACAAACAAACAAACAAACAAAGTCAAAACAAGTCTTTGATTCTAAATCTGGATTCCTTACCCAGCATTTGAGATTCTGGGTAGCAGAAGTTAATTATTTCACCTGATCATGAGTCATAACCCTTTACTATAAATTGTGGTGAATAAAACCYAGTAAAAAGTGACTTCAGACTGAGTGTGATCAAAACCACTTCTATCCACAATATTTGAAACATATATAAACTTAAGAAAGATAATCCTAAAATGATCAGATAAAAGATGCACATCTGGCAAGCTCTAATCAAAATGGGGAGCATTAGAAAAAAGCAGGGAGGAAAAATAGACCAAAATTCAAGCACAGCTTGAGAAACTGTCTCCTAGACATGTTATACTGTCTCTAGAAAGTGCCCAAGGGAATTGTCTCTTTCCTATATTTAGGGAAAATATGTATTGTTTGTCATAGAGATAAAGGCACATTAGAGCAGGCTGAATCCAAAATGACTTTTTTTTTTTGGTGAGCCTTTTGAAAGTCAAGTATTACATATGATATCCAGAAGACAGGCTTTCCCATATGAGCCTGATTTCCAACCCTGGTGGTAAAATCCAGTTTATCTCCAAGATTATGGAACAGAATTGTATGTTGGGAAAGAGTCCACAAGTGTTCTGTAGAGAGAAACACTGCCTGGCTAACCTTCAGGAGTCCCAGGAGGATGCTGTCAGGGCCCCAGGTTCTTCCCTTCTCCTCTCCCACAGCAAATTAGCAGTCCACACACAGTCAGTGTCCTGATAGACATCAATGAGCATGGAGACAAAGGTGATCTGGTGAACTTAATGTTTTCTCCAAAAGCTTTTGAACACATTTTTATTAAGGGTAATTAAGGAAAAAAATTTCCATGTAACTGGAAGAAAAAAAATATCTTTTTGACTGAAGTTTATTGAAGTAGGAAGCAAACTGTGGGTCTTAAAGACCATCTTCACAGTGATGAAAGATCAGCAATGGAATTCCTTACGAATAAGTGCTGGAAGTGGATTTATCGAATCACCATCACTGAAACACCATCATTTGACCTGGAAAATAAACGAACAATGATAGCTCAAAATCTGAGAGGATGCAGAGATCTCTCAACCAAAGTCCTTCTAAAGGGCTGCAGGAAATCCCTCTTCAGTAAAGCTTAATTCCATCAGTGAAKAAGTATCAGATTATCTTCAGAGTAGCCAAATGTAAACTGCAGACTGTGCTTACCTGCATCTGAACTCACTACTGGGTAGTTACAGCTCAGACTCCTGGGATTGCCTTGGCATATTGTGCAAAAATGGGCCAGAAAAATTGTGGACATCTTTAGGACAGATTAAGGAAAAAAATGGGAGGGGCTGTCATTTTGCCACTGTGTAAAGCCTGAAGGCACCCTGTCTCAAGTATTGCACAGGATAGCCAGAGAAGTTGCAGAAAGGATAACTAAAGGCCTAAGAGGGGTGGGAAACCAAAYCTCTACTARGAGCAAATATCTTTCCCTAATTATAATCTTTTGGATTGGTGTATTTTCTCAAGAGTCAAAAACATAAAATAGCTGCCTTAGGAAATTTAAAGCCCAAGTGACAGTGGCTTTTAAAGACATCAGGAACTTTATTATCACCTTTGCAAGTGGCATTAGGTTTTTTCCAATAACTTTGCCTGAAAGTTTAATAAAACTATCCAAAMMACAAAGTGTCTCTTCTACATTTATCCTTACTTGCAATATTAATATTATACCWAATTAAAATCTGAGAGAGATAGAGAGCGAGTACTCATGTTTTATACCTGGGTACCTCAGTTTGCTACCASGGGAACACAGAGGAGATTTTCTTGAAAAAAATGGGAAAATGCTGTTCTCTGTACCTTTCAAAGTGCATTTTATTCTGGCTCTTCAGGTTTAGCCAATACAATGTATAAATAAGTATGGCATTTTCCATGATATTTCAAGTTAGATTTCTAAATATAATAATCAAACAGATGCTGTAGCAGCATAAACAGACATAAATAATTGGAGAAAACAAAAATGATCCCTCCAACCAGGAGAAACAGGCCAATGTCCAGGCATGGAGAAATTGTTTCTTGTCAGAATGGCAGCTGGCAACTTTGTTTGTTTGTGCTTTTTCTCCAGCCAAATTGCCTATCATTTTGGGCTTTACATTTTATTAAGAATTGCAGCCAAGGGGGATATTCAATATTTGGCCCAGTTTTTCTAGACTGTTAAAGAATTGGATCCCTTGTCATCARTAGAAAAGAAACAACATAAATGCTTTAACCTGTGGCTCAGGAACTATTAGGAGCTACAATTGCTAAACATCATATACAAGTTCTTGGCAATGATATGGAAAATTGTTTTGATACGCAGAATGGAAACTCCTTTCCCAAGCAACCTGATGAGCACCAGTAAGTAATGCTTCTTTGCACCAGAGAAGCAAAAACAGTTTTATACCTGTCTGAAAAAGAAATATCAGGTGCATGGTRGTGCAAAGATTTAGGTCTGTTACTCCACACATACATGTTCATGATTATTTSGGGTCAATGTCATCACAGAGGTAGYTGCAGRGCATTAGAAGAAACTTKTGAAACACAGGTSGAGTTAGCCTAAAAAGAAATAAAGAAAGAGGAATGAAAAGTAATAGTGGAGGTCAAGAAACCCCGGAGTGGCAGGAGACCCTTGATGGAGGAATCTCACTATGAATGCTATGCCTGGCTGGCAGCATGGGCAGCTTGTGGGACCCACCCCAACCCCAAGCTCCTTGGGGTCATGGGGACTTTCTCACCATCCAGACTGTGTGGAGTTGCAAAGTCACACCTGGGACCAGTCTCCCACAGTCATGGGAGAGAGGGGAAAAATGGGGCAACTTGTCCTCCCTAAAGAAGGATGAGGACCTGCCACCACAGCTGCAGTGGGTGAGAGTGAGAGCAGATGAGGTGTGTGCCCATGGCAGTRGGAGCACCTGTGTGTGTATGGGATTTGAGCTTCTTGTGATTGATSCTAGAAAGGTGTTTCAAGAGCTGTAGGTGTTTATTAGTATTTCATCATTCACTGATTCTCAAGTAATTATTAAATAATCATAGATTGAGTTGGGCTGGAAGGGATCWTTAATGCTCATCTAGTCCAACCTCCCTGCAATGAGCAGGGACATTTTCTGCTACATCAGGCTGGTTAAAGCCATGTCCAACCTGATGTTTTCAGAATGGAGCATCTGCCATCTCTCTGGATAAATTGTAAAAAAAAAGAGAATGCTTTCATTGCTGTTATTAAACCAATAAACCACCTCAATCCTGATTTGGTTAAACTCTATGAACTGTGCAGATTTTTCCCTGTGCCAAAATTCTATTGAACAATATAAGRAATCTATTGAATGTTTTAGGAACAATAAAGGTTTGGGTAATGAACTTAAGTACTTGCTGGCTTCTGGGTCAGTAGTTTCTTAAAAAATGAGATGGGCATAACTGGTGCTTTGGTGTGTTAGCAGAATGGTACAGAGTAGAAGAGCAAGGCAGGAGGGAATAAGGGTTCAACACTCACTTCCTGCTGGTCTCAGCCCTGAGACAAACTAAAGTAACTGTGAAAATCACAATCTCAGTCCCTGGGACAAGRACCTGTTAGGACTCGTACAATATAATGGGGGTAAATTGCATTCTGAATTAGCTAAAACAAAGAACACTATGAGAAAACTCACTGTTTATGTTCTGTGTAGCYATTTGTGTGACTACTGCTGACTGCACTCTGTGAGGGGAGTGAGGCAATTATAAAAGGGGAGGGTGAAACTTGGCAGCCRAAGGGATGTGTAGCTGGCTAGAAAGAAAAGTGGACGTGTTCAGAGGCAGCTGCAGAGTGCACTGAGCCTGGGAAAGCCTGGCAGGCTGAGATGAAAGGCTACTGCAACTAAGGAAACAGAAACACAGGAAAAGATCTGGGAAGTCTGAGAAGCAGTTCCTGCTGAGGACTCACATCCAGAAATGTGGGGTAGATATATCTGCGAGTCTAAGGATGATGATGATGATGAAGAGTGCTGTGTAACATCTATCTAGAGACACACACAAAAACAAACAAACAAAAAAAAAAAAAAAAAAAAAAAAAAAAAAAAACCAAAAAACCAAAAACACATCACCATTGTGGGGAAGAGAAAGAGGTGAATTCTGTATGGGTCTTCAGAGTGAATATATTATTCAAATGAAGTTTAACACCACGACAGAAAAAGGTGATTTCATACTATGATTTCAGGTCACAAAAATAGATAATTATGAGGAATAATGGAGGGCTAGGGGATTTTATAAAAAGCATGAGAGCTGTCAAGTACTCCCAGTGTTTCAGAAGACCTCAAAAAAGATGCAAAATCTTTGGGTCCATCTCTAAAACTTATTAAAATTTATAGGCAAAAGGCTACAAGTGGGTTTATTTTGCTAGAAGGTRTGAAAGTCATAAAATTAGAATATGGGTTGGAACAAAGGGTATTTGATGCCATCAGTAYTGCAGTTTTTGATCTGATATTTGATTCCTTAAAGAACTTATCATGCTATATAATACAGGAACAACTCTGTATGGAAATGCAGGTATTTATGTCTCAAGTAATTACAGGAGCAGGAGGTACTGGATGGACTTCCATGGAAAGGTAAGTCACATGCCTTATCTGAAATTATGAAACAAGGCAGGTGTCAGCTGTGATACCTTAAAGACCTAGAAATAAAACACTTTTGAGACAACATTGGTATAGGAGGTAGCATAAAGGCTGGTCTTTATTAGAGGCCTCCAGGAACAGATATGGAAAATGCCTAAAATGCCCGCCCCCACATGAGTGAATAAGGTTTTATAAGTTTTAGCAAATTAGCCAAACTGACAAAAATCATAAATTAGAAGCACAGATGACAAAGCAATTCCCTCTTTTGCTTCCACCTCTTCTSTAGCCCMCCTTTAGATAGGAACTAAACTTTGTTAATGAAAATGTGTCTTGAAGAGCTGGTTTCAACCTTGGCTCCCAGGAAGAACCAAGATAGGACAGGGGCCTTGGGACCCTCAGGGTTTGGAGCCTCTGGAATTCATTCTGTCTTTCTGCCTATCAGGGTAAGGAAACAGTAGGGAAAAGTACTGGAACTAGCTAGGAACTATACAACTGTACAACAATAATCTACAGAGCCATGAATATATATGAAGGAAATATAAAAGCAAAAATCATTMCGGCATCRGTAGGATGGGTCTGGAAAATAAATTCAGGGATAAAAAGCAGTTAAGTCTCCAGAAGAGATGTTTATAACTACTTTTACCACACCACAATGAAATGACTTGGCTGGTGGAGTCTTTAAGGCTGTGATTGTGCCCTTGTCTGTTATACACATTGAGTATTGGCTTAAGATTTTGTGAGGCCTGTGAGAATAGAAAGTGGCAGTATGAACACACCATGCTAAAATTATTTGGTTAAGTTATGCAAACAGGCAAGCAGGGATATTTTTCCCAGTGACATTAACCCACTACAGTTTTGATGGCTGTTGTGAGGTTTTTATTGAAGAGAGCTTTTTCCTTTTTAATTCTTTCCATGCATTGTGCCAAATAAMATTGTGTCAAAACTGAGTAAAGAGAAAAAATACCAAACAGGAAGAAACACAGCCCTGTCTTATTATGCAGGTCTGGTCTTAAGCATGCTCAATTTTCCTCTCTTCTGAGACCTCTGGTTGACTTTCCAATCCAATCAAGAAAATCAGGTTACTCTGAGTGTGTAGCCCTGATCCAATGCCTATGGCGCATGCAGACACAAGCATGGGTGTATGCATCCACACCCTCAAGGCAAGCAGCAAAGCCATTCCCTCTGGAAATGATAAGACAATTTCAAGTATACAGATGCAGAGAAAATTCCTGCATGAGTTTTCCTTTAGGTTATGAGATAATGATTTATTTTCCCAGGAAGTATATTCACCATTTTCCACCATGATGGTAACGAGAGCACAGAGGGGTAAAAAGTGAGTTTTGGCCCCTGACTTTACTCTTCTTCTCAGGCCTCATGTCTAGCCAGTCTCAACTTGAGCTATTGCATGAATGAAGAATGTAAATTTCTTGGTCTGTGCATTCAAGCTTATCCTAGCTGAAACAAGATGGAAATGCATTCTTGACTCATGTATTTTATTCATATTGTATGGACCATGAAATCCTATCTTTCCATGGGGACTGTCAATCATGGATTCACATTGTGTGATGAGAAAGGATAAGGTCATTTTGAAGGATTTCTTATAAAAAAAACCACAGCTACAAAACACCATGGAGAAAAAGATAATATTACAGCTAAATAATGAAAAAAATACAAAAAATTCCTCTCTCAATACATCAAGGTCAGCTGAAATAGCTACTGTGAATTTAAGTTTAAAAGTAGATTTTCAGTTCAGGACTTTTGTCCAACAGTTTCTTAAAATGGTTTTCAGAAGCCAAGGTTTCCCCTAAGTTTTGGGGGTATTTTTAAGTGCATAACATTAGTTAGTAATTATTTTTTTTTGTTTCCTACTGGTTGACTGTCAAAATTTTGGCTTATAAGCTTGACAGGGAAAGCCCATGCATCAGTAGTTTATCCAGGCATGCAAACCTGATGGGTGTAGGTTCACTGCACAGCTTCAAGATACATTCCAGAAAGGTACAACAGCACATTGTTCAATGTGTTGTGTTGGATTGAGTGTATGCTAAGTTCCTAGCAAAACCATTCTGTCAGTCACTTCTTCAACTGGGCAGGCAAGAGAAAATACAACAAAAGGCTTGTGGGTTGAGATAAGGGCAGGGAGAGATCTCTCACCAGGTATTGTCATAGGCAAAAAACTGACTGATGAGAACTAATTTAAATTAAATTATCAAATCAGAGTAAGGAAATAAAACCAAATCTTAAAAGCATATTTCTCCTACTCCTTCCCTTCTTCTTCAAATTAATTCCTGCCAATTTTCTTTCCCTCCTCTCCACCAGCTGTCCAGGGGGYCAGGGAATGGGGTCTGTGATYAGTTCATAACACATCATCTCTGCAGCTCCTTCCTCCTCAKGGGGAGGACTCCTCACACTATTCCGCTGCTCCAGCATGGACTCCCTCCCATGGGAGACAGTCYTCCACAAACYTCTCCAATGTGAGTCCTTTCCAGAAATTGCAGGTTTTCCCAAACTGCTTCAGTGTGGGTTGCTTCCATGGGATACTATCCTTCTGAAACAGGCTGTGCCAGAATGGATCCCCCTTGAAGTTACAATTCCTGCCACTAAACCTACTCCAAGATGATCTTTCCTCTCTTCAGCCTCCAGTGGTGGCTTTCCAGTGGGTCATAGTCTCCTTCAGGGATCCACCTGCTCCATGGGCTGCAGGTGGATCTCTGTTCCATCATGGAACAGGAAGTCCCTGAGCTGTAGGAGAACAGCTGCCTCACCACTGCCTTCACTAGRGAACCTCTGCTCCAGTGYCTGGAGCACCTCTTCACYCTCCTTCTGCACYRCAGGACTGTTTTTCTCACATATCCTCACTCCTCTGACTGCTGATAGCTTGGAAATTTCTTTCCTCACTTCTTCAATTTATACCAGAGGCACAACAACTGCTGCTGCTGGGTTCAGCTTTGCCCAGTGGTGAGTCCATCCTGGAGTCAGTTGGCATTGACTGTGCTAGACATGGGAAAAGCTTCTGGCAGCTTCTTCAAAAGCCACCTCTGCAGTCGCTTGCCATGCAAACACAATACACCTGTAAGCCTTCAAAAGCAATGCATTTCTTTAAATGCTTGAAGCCTCAATGTGATTCTGATTTTAAGCCCAGAATATGTAGTTTRGTATTAAATTTATTACCAATCTCTCAGGCTTTCAGGTGTTTTGTGTCCTGGGAGTTGATGAYAGAGTTCAAAAGAGAACCAAGGCCAGGCAGCTGCTTTGGAAAGTCATTTATTCTATCATTATCTCTAAAAGTTCTCTTTGTCCAGCRTGAAGTTTGCAGAAAGCCAGAAAAGCGAGATCTGACCCACCCACTACGACATCTTTACTTTTATAATCTAAATTATGTTAACAATGTTTTCTTTTAAGTACCAATAACCATGACCCATGTCAGACAGTGAGACTTCACCTTAACCCAATCAGAAGAAGGCCCTCACCCTTGCAAAGATGGAGGGGAAGAAGAAGTAGGAAGAGGACAATAGACACACCCAAATTCCTCCATCTTTACCCCTTTCTACCTATTTAGTAAAATCTCAAAATTCTACTTTTCACCCTCTGACATAGCAATAATCATACTAATTAAACCCATGTGGTCTGCATCTCCTCTCTCAGATGTGGCAGCTTTTTCCAGGGGGTTAGATCAAAGGCATAGGTATTTTTGGCTCTTTCCCAAGACCCTCGGGGTCTCRAGCCTCTAGAARTACCCAAAGGGGTGACCCGGGTTCCCAAACAAATCTTGGGTTCATCCTATGTCCCCTGTCTCAAGACAGTGCTTTTTTCACTTTACAGAAGTGCAAGGGWTGTTCCCAAATGGTGCTCACACTGAGTAATCAGTAATCAAAGTGAAGAGGCATGAGTATTTTTTTCTTGTTTCATATCCTTTAATGTTTACTTGTCTTTAGATTCTGACATACAATCCAAAAAGAGCTTATACACTGTATTAAAAAAAACCCCAACATTAAATTTACATTTGTGCAGCTTTTGGTATTTATATAAGAACAGTTGAATATAGTATCCTTCTATTTCATCTAACAGGATTTTGCATGATATATTATGCTTTGAAACTTAATTTTGCAGTATATTTTCCCTTATGCACATATCTGGTGGCTTGGTTTTTTATTATGTATATCTTGACCATTATTTATGATTTTATTTTTAACTTTTCTTTGAAATCTCTTAAAACCCGCTGATCCAATTTCTACAATGGTTCAAACAGACAAAGAACCATGGGTTCCCGTGATGCTGTGCCAGTTTATTTCAGAAGAGAATTTGGGCAAGATGAAATTAAGCTTTTTTTTTTTTAATGCTAATTTTCTAAAAGATCAAAAGGGAGGGGGRAAAGCAATTTTATTATAATCACATATCAGAGACTGACCACCAGCTCCAAGACAACAAAATCGTTGCCATTCAGTGAAGCAGAATTAGCCCCTAAATGGGACTCTGTACCTGCACTGTTGTTGCCATGTATTCTTGGGTATGAGATCTTGGTACACCTGTGCAGAGCTCAAATGGTCTTTGGGCCTCTTGTGGGTTTATGTCACAGCCCATGCAGTCTCTATCTCCATTAACCCCTAAGAAAAGTCCTTAAAAATAACTACTTGGATGTGYTTACTAAAAAAGTTTGTGATTCAGTTGTTTCTTTTTGTCTCTATGCCTTTTACATTCCTGAAATTGCAACCTGCTCCAGCTGCTCCAAGCTATCCAGCAAAGCTATCCTTAACATGGAACTCACCTCCCCTGGCCACCGTGTCCATCACAGGATGCTACTGGTGACATCTCCTAAGGTAAAACCCATCAGTGTTCACCCTAAAATGTCAGCTGGCACAGTGAAAAGGATGTGCCATATCACAAAATAGTATTTAGAAAACAAATTATAATGTGTATTAGGGAGGAAAACCAACTGAATTGCAGAATTACAAAGAGAACAGGATGTCAGACCCCCCCATGCTATGCAAACTCCTGAATATTTTCAGTTGTTATTAATGTAAATCCTGCTGCTATCATCTCCCTGGTCCTGCTTGTTTTTTTCCCTGTGGTTGGGGTCACGCAATATATCCATCTATATCTAGCCATAGATATAWACACATATGTTTGTGCTTCAGGGTACAGGAGAATGGAAAACAAAGCCCAGACCTGCAGCAAAGTAGGATTTTCTGTCATCTGTGTATTGTTTTCTCCTGTGGTACCTAAAACCTAACCAGTTGTAGCTGCCTTTACAGTTGGATTAAGAACGTAGTGTTTTTAYCCCAGAGGATTTTATTTTCCAGGTCTTTGCCAAATCAACTTCCAACTTACGTGTGGAAGCATCTGCTTGTCCTCTATTTACTGTCAGAACAATTTACAATCAAGTGTAGCAAAACCTTCTCCCAGAACAATCAAAAAAATAAAAACTCTCCCTTAACATGACACTAATATGGAATTATCACTKTAACAGTCTACTACTTTTCAATAATTGCTCCAAAGACAGAGCTAAAATTGGTTTGCCTGGGAATGGGTTGCAAAACCCAGCAATGTCTGTCTTTCATTCATTAAGGCATTGAAATATTTCCCCAGAAGACAAGGATTCAGAGATGAACAACTGCTCATTCTACTGAAATAAAGCCCAACATCTGTTTCATTCTGAGGACACTTGTATTTGCATTTGAAATCACAGTTAAACAGAAAGTGTGTTATTTTCTGGCATAAAATGTAATTCTAAAGATGTTGCAATTCAGTGTGCATTCTTTTTCTGGATTCTAATTGTGCTTATAAATGTTATTYCTATTTTGTAAGAAATTGTGAAACTTTTTACAGTATCTAAGTGATAGTATGTCTCACAATGAGCTGCCATAAGTATGGACCCTTTCCATTTTTCTAAGACACCTTTTCTAGAATAATTATTCATTTTTGTTTTTTATCTCTCAATGTCCTAGATGTTTGACCACGCACCAAAGGAGAAAGAACATGAAACAGATTGTACACCAAGAATGGGACCTCTGCCTTTACTAGTAGTAGGAAAACAAAAAGAAACTCTTCTCCTGAAAGTTTGTTGAAAAAACTGTGTCTTGAATAGCTGTTATCCTGATTGAAATAAGAAATGGGAAATAAATGGGAGTTGAAGCCTTTATCTACTCTGAAGTATTTGAAGCACTTCAGCATTTAAATTGTGGACACATTACAGACAGCCTATGAAAATTATTCTTGTCTTTTGTTTCAAGCCTGCTGACTGGTTGTCTTTGATTCCTAATTGCCCAATTCTGGCATCTGTGAGAAGCAATGAATGCTACAGTTTAGCATGTTTTTAATTTTTCTYCAGTACTGTATTTAAACTATGTCCTACCCCCTTTGCCTTTCTAAAGTGTTCRAACACAAAACTGGTCAATGCTGGACTAAAAGATTCAGGAAACCCAATATCCTCCATCCGACCATAACACTTGCTTAGGAAAGAGAATAGGACACCAGATCTGTGCAGATAAGGCTAAACCAGTAGATGTGTTTCTTGCTGGAAAATCCCCTGTGGCAAAGCAAGCTTCCTTTTCTGTATCCRTGGGAAAATACTTTCTTTTTGGTTTAGGTTTGCAACAATAAATGGTGTGATTTGTCAGTCAATCTCATGAGGAYGAGGGAGATTTTCCTTTCCACTSCTGTTGGTGATYAGTGCTCGTGATAAATCAGGAYYAAAAAATRTCCTCCAACAACTCTTTTTTTAGGRTTTTACTTACATGTAGTTTCCTTCCAGTGAGATRGAGAGGAATAAAAGATTTAGCACTTTAACAGTTTAAACAATTTCCAAGTAATGTCCATTTTATAATGAGAAAGTGACACACTGTAACTTCAGTGGTGGTATTTCTGTTTCTTTAGTGAATTGATTGATTTTTGTAGAGCTAAAATAATTTACATGGGATGAGGCTCTCAGTGATGGTATATCTATTCTTGTAAGGTAATGGTTTTTAAAAATATTTATCTAGGGCTGTACTTTCACATKTCATCAAATGAAGCCCTACTTCCTCCTATGCCCTGGGTAGAAAAGAGGATTTGGTATCTTGTCTATCACTATTGTTGGTTAGAGTTTGTTAGAGTTTTTATTTCATCTTTTTCCTGTTCTCTTTTTAGTCCCTTTKTATCCATCTACCTTGCCTTACATCTTCATGCCAGGTTTGTGCTCTTTTTTACTGTTTTTTTTGTTTGCTCTCCTTTTTTACCACAAGTGACCTTAAATGCACAGGTAATTCAATAATACTTCAGCTTTGAACTTTTGAACCAAAAGCATTCAAGCTAGAGACAAAACATGATTCCTGTCACTTTKCTGTCCACAGAGAGTTCCATAGGCAGTCTGTAGCATGTAACTAAGAATTTTTTATTTCTTTGGCTACTTAGGTGGTGTAAACCATTTCTCTTCTACAAAAGTCAAGGAAACTCGAAGCAATTTGYATCAGGTWGGAGGTGACAATTAAAAGCACTGTRTTTTTAATGCTAAAGGAAATTTTCAAATACAGATATCCATATATTTGTTTTCCACAKAACAAACACTGAGAACAAAATCAGGGGCTTCTTGCAAGACTTGTATTTTTATGTATCTTTTCTACTGCACTRTCAGTGTTAATGTACAAAAGGATCTATCCTCTGTCCCCTCCATCCCTCACCCCAAGTGTTGCCCTTAAATGAGCAGCCTACCTCATGCTTATTTCCCTTCACATACAAAATCATAGAATCATTGATGTTGGAAAAGACATCCAAAATCAAGYCCAGCCTTTGACTGAGTACATTGAAGAGCCTCAAACCCAGCATAATTCCTTTTTGTAGCAATGAAATACAAATATAGAATAGCTCTCACAAGCATTGTTGAGGTATGTTGAGACACTATAAAGTGCATATAAATTAGGACAGCATTCAGGAGATCATATGTCATCTGGCAAACAGCCACATCTTTACATTAATTGCCTTGGACCAATGTTAAATAAGTAATCATGACTGCTGGGGCTCAAAGGGATGAAATATTCTTTTGTAATTAATTAATCAACTGAATTAATATTTGACATTCCTGTTACCCTCTTTCTCCTTATGGGAAGTCCTTTGGACAATTGAATTAAATTTGATATGCATCTAACTCACCTCAGTGTACAGATAAAGAAAAATTGCCATATTTCTACTCTGGTCATAACCATTATTGTATTGCTTTATTTATGACAATTTAATGTAAAARCCTCAGTCTATCTGATGCTAAGAAAATCTTCCTTTAACCTTTCACATTGCTTCCAGTGGATATGTCAGCCGAAGAGTTTATAAATTTTCCTTTATCACATGTGACTTTAACCTGTTAATCAGCTCTCACATATCCTTCCTGAAGGAGAAAGGATTATCTTTTCAATATAATAGAATTTTATCATTTTGCATCCTTTGGTAGAACAGGAATACAGAGGAAAGCCTATCTGTGGACATGATTCATCTTCCTGTAATGATGCCTAGAGCTTGGTACCTTGTTTTTTAAGGACAGAATTCATGCAGTCACAAAGGATTGGTAAGTAAAAATCTTTTTCATATGGAAGTCAAGAAAACACTGCTTCACTAAGTCAGATCTGAGTTTCATGTATTTAGTCTTCTGATTGTACAGGAACTCCTCCAGAGATACTTTTTTGTGCAGCACAACTCAGAAAGATTTGATAAATAAAATTCATTCGGAAAACAATTTCTGCCAGTGAGGAAGTAAAACAAAGAATAAAACATTATATTGTAAATCCATTCACTACARCTGCTTTACAACTTTCCTCCTTGTCTTTATAGACAGGTGGGCTCAGCTTGCTCTGCAATCCCTTCCTCTGAGTAGCCTTTTCCTTTCTAATGACTAAGCCAATGACTTGACTCCAAGTTTAGGCAACTTAAGCAGGTTAATTTAATTCAATTTTGATCTTTTAATGAATGTTTCTGCCTTGGGGTGTGTTTACTTTAGATGGACAGTAGTATATTGGAGACCAGTCCCTGTTGATAACAGTGTGGGGCATCCACACCCCTTGTTCAAGTGAATCATTTCGGTGAAGAACACCCCTATGGTTAATGTCACAAAGGGCTGTAAATAACTTGTGTTAGGTCACATTTTCCTCACTGACATGCAAATGCAGTCACATTTCTATAAAGCATGCCAAGTAAATTGTGCTTTGGTTTGGAGATCTGCATCAGATGACTCCATACTACAGAGTAAAGGAGGAATAAAAACCACACACATTAATCATTGTCCTGATCTCCACCCCTCTCACTCTTAATTTTCCTCCTTCAAAATAGTTTTTTTTTCCCCTTTGGTTATGGCTGTAGTCTGGCAGGGAGAAATGCACTAGGTTTATGCTCTGAATCCCCTGCTTATTTAAAAATGTGTTAAGTTTTTAGAGATTATTCCTGCAGGTCCTGATTCTCCAAGGATTAGTACTAGTACTTTAAAGAGAAGCTCACTTAGCCAGCTCCTRTTTTAATAGGGCAAGGACCTCTATTTATTTTGACTGCCCTTTCTTTGCATTTAATCTCTTGACAGGGAACTATGGTAATGCTTGGATTTTTATGGCTCTCAGATTGGTGCTGAATCCCTTCTCTTATCCTTTTTTTTTTTATTTATTGATGGAAAACATTACATTACAATGCAAGTCTACTGTTGGGGCAACATTAATCCTGTTGCAATTTGCTAACAGTTTTCCTCTAGTATCTTAGCTATTTTAAAAACAAGCAGCCCAAACAATCGGAATAGMACACTGAGAAGTTTTGCTTTGCAGATGGACATGATTTTCACAGTTTTACCAGCTCTTAGAGAAGCTTCTCATCCTGAGACATTGGATATAAATGCAGGTATTGCTTCCCAAGCACAAAAATAACACATCTTCTGGTCTGAGAGGTAAAAAATAAAATAAAAAAATTAAAAAAAAAACCCAAAAAACAAACCTGAAATTGGACCCCTGGGTTTTCCTTACCAAATCAGAAATGCTAGTAAGTTTGCTTCCCAGGTTATATGCTCCAAGATTCCTGTCAAGAACTGTCTCCTTCTGAAAGAACACAACAGGTACAGGGGCAGTGGTGGTGGGACTGAAGGGAAGGGCATCCACAGACAGTCGCTGTGCTACTTTCCCTTACTTCTCCGTAGCTCTGCTTTTGACAGACATGCATTCCTGCTTCTCTTCAGTATGAAAACTGAATTATTTTTAATGCCATTGACCATAGTAAAGATCTACTTGATGGAGACTTACCAGAGCCTGCTGAATAACTTTGACAAAGCTTCYTTTGCAGAATGGTTTCCCTGAGCTAGACAGATGCTTTGCCTTGCCTTCTTGATAGGTTTTGCACGGAGTTCCCCAGAGACAAAGGAAGCAGTAGGAAGCAAAGGATCTCCCTCAGGAGCAGAGGACATATTGCAAGTTCAGAAATAGCTGGGAAGGACTGAGGAACACTTACAGCCTGGAAGGTGCCATTTGAATTTGCTCTGCCGTGTGCATAATTTATTGGACACAAATACAGAGAAAGGTTGACAGATGTTCAGTTATGTGGCTTTATATGAAATGTGTTCGTTCATGTAACCTTTAGCTCCCTGCTGCTACTTTAAAGATTTGTGTATCCAGAAATCCCATTTCCTTGAAATAATGCCTAAAAGAATGTGTTTCTTTGTGTGATTAGATAAATAACCGAACAGTTAAATTTTAATTTAAATAACTTTTTAATCATTCCCTGCAATTCCCAGAAGGCTGGAATTRTGACAAGTCAAAGAATCTAGCCAGCTCCCTGAATTAATTCTATTTAATATAAAATTGAGGGTGGGGGAACAAAAGAAAAAAACTCTGGATTTATCATAGCTGCCATTTAACTTTGATGTGGGTAGTGTCGGTCCAAATCACTTAATGCCTCCAGCAAAATAATTTAATCTGAGGGCAATGTTCCTATATTCCTAAAAAATTGTTAAACTGAACAAGAAGGAAAAAGAAATTCAAAACTAAAAAAGAAAACTTAAAAAAAAATTATTTGACCCGCTGAACTGGTAATCATGTAGAAGAGGCCAGTACTTTCTTAATAGAAAGGAACACACCTATTGCACACCAAACTGCAGAAACTTTCTGACAGGGGCCTTTGAGATTATTTAATGCTCCTGACACAGCTGCATTACTTGCATATTTTGTGCAACTTTCTGTCTCAATGTTGAAGGTAAAGAAAAAACTATTTGGAAGGAAAGTGATGAGAAGTAAATAAAAAGCTTTGGGAAGGTAAAAAACCCCCAACAAATCATGCTTACTTATGGATAGCAGGTATTTATACCCTGAAGTCAACAGAAGAAAAAATTCTTGGAATATGAATAATGTCCAGAGGAAAAGAGAACTTTCAAGGTCTGTTTACCGTTAGTGAATACGGAGTAGGTTTAAGTGGAGCTTATTCCAGTGACTTACACCTTTAGATTAAAAAACAGAGGTGACTAAACTGTTCCTGTGATCCTGTAATTCTAAAATAGAAAGGAGAATATTCCAAAGTATACTTTCTTCAGAGGAATTTGGGTGACTCTGAAAGCAAACTGCCTTTATTCTTCTAAGTTTTGAGAATAGCCCATTTGTCTTAGGCCTTTTTGCAAGATAAAGGAGGGGAAACATAGCCTAACAGAAGTTTTAAAAAATATTCGAAGACCTTTTTCAGCACATTAATAGACTAGTGAGGTAAGTTATGCACAGTTTTGAAAAACAGCTTTTACAGCACTCATCCTCTCTTTTTCAGCTGATAGACACTTCAGAATCTCTCTCTGTGATTCAATTAAATAGAAAACTAAAAGTAAGAGTATTTTGGCAGAGAAACTAAATTATACCAACTATGTAAATCACTTGTCAGGAACTTAGCAGCTGTTTTCCTGAATTCATGAACAGCCAGGGGAAAACTAAAGCTGTGAGAGTTTACAAGCTGCTCACCAATTCATCCATTCCTTTACACAGGAATAATCTGAAACTGTCTAGCACCCACTGGAATGAAAACTCATCCATGCCAATAAACTTTCCACAGGCAGCCTTCAATAATCTGCCTGCAAGATTGCACTTGAGGCTCCCTAAAGAGGACACTAGAATGTGGTATTAGCAGTGAGCTGTTTTGTCTCTTCAGATCAGTTTCTGCTGTGGATGCATATGGGGARCAGTGAGGGAATCTTAACTCACTCAGGGGAACAGCCTGTGCCTGCAGTTGCAGAAGTGGTGAAAGGGAGGGAGGGAGGGAGAAGCAAATGCTGAKGTCCTTCCAAGAGCAGGAAAGAGCTTGTAACCCAGAAATTGTGCCATTCTSTCCACATCTCCCCTGGATGTCCATGAAACAGCCAGCCTGACCATTGCAGCTGCGGACCACAAGGCGAAAGTGTGCATTCCAATGCTCCAAGGGATGGCTCCCACACAGAGCTCCAAGGGACCAGTGCTCCAAGGGATGGCTCCRACACAGAGAGCCAAGGTGACAGTGCTACAAGGGATGGATCCAACACAGACAGCCAAGGGGACAGTGCTACAAAGGATGGCTCTAACACAGAGCTCCAAGGTACCAGTGCTCCAAGAGATGACTCCAGCAGAGAGCTCCAAGGGGCCAGTGCTCCAAGAGATTTCTCTGGGGTTTGGACTACTTGGTAGGGCTTACCCTGAATGGTGTTGAAGAACCATTAACTTCGAGCATGGGATACCTGTTCCATGAAATACAATGAGATCTTTGTACACATCTCTAAGCTTTGGTAGCAAGTGGCTTGCCTTAGCTCCTCAAAGTAATCCKTGTACCATCCAGGACAATTATTTCAGCCACATAAACAAAATTAATTTAATTGATACCTGCTGAATTCTAAGCACCTTGAATTCAGCTGACACACATGGTGAAAATTGCCTTCAGCAATAGTTTCAGAAAATCATTAGTTAAAGATGAGTATATGTTAGTAGAGATAGATATAGATATGGCTTTGATTACATTTATGCCTGTATTCAAAGAAAAGATTATTTTTCCCCCTGCATAGAATGCACCACATCTGAGTACGATTCATACCTACCAAAAATCTCCAATGCTCTCAGCAGTTTAAAGAGGTATTTCAGCTGCATAAAATTTAAAAAGTATCTTTGCCAGAAGTTATTCTCTCAAATTAATGTGCATTTTCTTCCTGCATATGAGTTGGACCAAAAATATGCTGAATRCTGGTGGTTGTCAACTGACGTACATACCATAAAAATTTTCTGTGATATTTTTATATTTTTCTAATGTATGCCAAGCAACTGGGTACCACAAATATATGATGCACAGAATAAGAATAGAAATTTAAAGCCAAAGTTGCATTCCAGACTGTTCCTGCAACAAATCTGGGGTTTCCAGGGGCCTAATTGCTGATTTTAAATGAAGCATGCACTTAAATGTCTTGCCAAGTCAAAACCTTTTTCTGTAAACTCTCTTGCCCGCTATTTTTACCCATTTTCTAGTATAATGCAAAATAGAGCTCCCACTTGAGTGCTCTGATATATAGTGAATAATTAGAGCTGAATGGAAAACAGAAACATTTTTTTTCAGGGAAAAATGTCCTCATTATTTTATCTCAAAATATTCCAAGAACTACAGTATTAAAGTTAACATTTATAATAACAGCAATGTAAAGCAATACATAGAAGTGTAAAGCAAATAACAGTAACAATGCAGAAACTGGTTTTAATTGCCTTCACCTTAACTAAATTATTTGCTCTGTGAATATTGCTATTAATTTCCACAAGAGAATTCATTAGACAAAGTATATTTACTCGGAGGGAGGAGTGGTGTCAGAAATGGCCCCAGTGGGTTGACATTTTAAATCAATTTACTGACTGCCTGTAGTGGTAGCATTTTAAAAGCAGATTTAGAATAAATAAGTCAGCAAAAGAATGCTTTGCAATAACTAAATATTGCTTGCTGAGGTCAAACTATTTTTTTCCATTATGATGCATGGATGAAGGGAAAGTTTAGAAAAAAGGAAAATAATCCTGTAGCTAGTACAGAGGTAATACTCATTATTTTAGTCAGTAATTTTGAATATATTGTGAAGGTGTCCCAATGTCTAGTTTTTAGCTCTGACATACTGTTACCATAAATAAAATATAAAACTTTATGAAATACACGTAATAAAATTTTGACGATTTTTAGTCCACTTTTTTTTCTGGCTTGGTTTAAACCCTTCTTAGTAGCACTGAATTACTGTAAGATCCAATGATTAAGAAGTAATAGGAGGGAGACAGTCTTGTAAAACAATAATATTATATKCTGATAAACAAGGAAGCATATCTCTCAGGCAGCATAAAATAAACTACTTCTGCTTACCAAAGAGGCTGAGGTTAAAACTGTGATGTTTCAAACAAACCTTTTCTGTTTTGTTTCTTTCCCCCTCCTCCTATTTTTCCTTCTCTCAGTATTGTTTTCTCACTGACCCCTTCTCTTTTCTGCCTTTTCTCCTCCCCTGTTTCTTTCTATGAAAGCTGGTTGTCCATGGAGAGGAATTCATAATGGAAATTTACATTCTACAATACATTTTTGAATTGTACTTGTACAAGTTGACCTTGGCAGATTTTTCAATGTAGATGGTTTTAGACAGCTATGACAGGGAATCTAGTTCTTAACTTTCTTATTAGAAAAATTATTCTGCTTCCAGGTGGATGATCTATCATAATGAGAAATGAGTAGCTTATCATTACAATGAACCAACTGGATTTTGGCTGAGAAAATAAACAGCACACCAGTTCTAACTCTCATACCATGGGTGCAAGTCTACTAGTGAATATATATTGAAATGATTGAAAATAGCTGTGCTTAGCTGACTGAATCTGAAGGTATTTACAGCAAAAAGCTCAAACGTCAGAGAGTTACAGCAAGCAAAAATATGCAAGAAAGTAAAATAGAATTCAGTAGGTAAGAAACAAAGGATGATGGACAAGAAACTGGTTGAAAAGTGCTGACACCTTATTAGGCATGTTGCAATTTYAGAAGACATTAAGAAAGTTTATTTTTTTATTTGTTCTTTTATCCTGTTCTTTCATAATGTTTAGCTGCAAAATTATGTCAAGGAAGATATAGAATGATTGGTTCCAAAACATCTGAGAAACTGAATAGAGTGCCCAGATTTTCCTCTGTTCTTCCCCTTCCATCTTCACATCCTRCATTTGAATCCATTTCATGGCTTTTCTATCACATTTGCTTTAGATTGYCATTTCTCTAACTGTATCTCTTATTTACCTTCTTTTGTAAGGCTTTTTTAACAGCCTTGTTTTTCCTTCTACTTTAACTTAATTTGTACGTTCTCCTTTTTCATGCTCTCTAGTACTACACTCAAGAACAGAGAATACAGCATCAATAGGAGTTCCCAATGCATCCACTGCTCCCTTGTACTTTACCTTCCCTTCTCTGTTTCTCTTTTTACAGTATTCATTAAGTAACATAAGTAAATATTTGTGAGCTATTGACAGCTGTCAACAAATTATAGTTTTGTAATTTATTTAGTGGCAAAAATATTGGTGGTTTCATACTTTATACAGATGAAAACAGCTAGTATAGAGGAGTACATTTTTTGGTTTTATGAGCCCAAACTCCTCCAGACAACATTGCTAATTCATAGATTTAGAACTTAAATCTCTTAATTAGGGGAAAGCTATATATAATTAGAAGTAAATGGAGAATGTCTTGTTGCGTAAGTTCCTATGGAAAATCCAATTCATTCTTTACACCAAAAAATACAAAGGGAATTATTTTTGCCCATTGAAATGAGATCAGCAGCTGCCATAGTTTTCAGTACTTTCAGTACTAGCCCCATTAGCAGGGCACAAAACCTGTTTACTACTTCTTTTGTGGGGTCAGGATTATCAATGCTAAAAAGATGACAGTGATCACTGTCTTCAGTAAGTCATGTCAGTGAATGTAAGTTACATAAATCATTCTGCTTTCCATTCTTCTGCTCTGTACTCATTCAAAAACACTGCAACAAATAGCACAGAGAAAAGTAATGTTGCAGATTTGCACATCTGACCACCTAAATTTTTGAGGAAAAGGTGATCAGAGAAAGACATGCATTTAAAGTGTCAAGGGGCAGCAGTGAGGGGTTAAGAAATAAGGAAGTCTAGGAATATTCCTGTAGTGTAGGAGAGGTTATCTCTGTGGGATTTACATATTTATATTTATAGACATATAAGCAGAAAGAATTTCTTGCATCTGACAGACAATATAAAAACAAAAAAATTAAAACCCATCTTGAATTTGTCACTTTTATTTTTAAGTTTTTTTACTACCTTTCTCCCAATTCTTTCCAAAGGTTTATAGTCCTCAGTACAGAATTTATAAAGTTTCRTAGTCCATGTTTCAGAACCATGCTGTGCTGCCTGACGACCTTGTCTATGTTTCAGATACTTGTAAAAAAGGATATTTTACCACAGAAAGCAAAACTTGATTCTTCTTTCTGGAAATAATTTRGGCAGGGGTGAGGGTCACGATCATAAGGCAGGGTGAGATGTTTCTGGAGCATGCTGCAYCCAAGTCTATCAAATCTGCACCAAATTTTCTTTTTCCTGCTCTACATTTAAATGAATCTGCCAGTTGCCCAGTAGGGATAATAAATTTGGCATATTTGACAATATTTAGCTTCACAAATGTAAAGAACCATTTTGACACACTGATCAGATTTTCACCTTCTATAGGAAATTGGCATCTAGCATTGGCTTCTTTACATGATACCCCTTCTGCTAATAAAACTTCATCTTTATAAAGGGAGAGACTTAGCCATCTCCAGCTAAGTTTTCATCCTGCAGCTCAAGTGACTAACAGTCAAATATGAAGGAATGTACACACAGGTGTACAGACACACACACACACACCATGCAATACATCCATTCTTTACATGACCGATGCTGAAGATACCCCAGTAACTTAGACTCCTCCCATATTTAATGCTAAGTCACTTTAAGGGTGTTTCATGCTCATTAGTTCTTTCAGTTCCTCAGAGCTATGACCAGGTAGACTCCTTGGTAAAATCCTGGTCTACTCATTATCCTGAGATTTTGACACAAACTATAACATACTCTTCATTTTACTAATGGAGCCAAAATCATCTAACATGACAAGTGAATGAATAAATGAAATCGTTCCAATCACAGTTAAAAAACAAACAAATAAGCAACATAATTCATCCATTCCTTAAAAGAAAAGAAAAAAAAAAGAGGGAGAGAAAAAGAAACAACAAAAAGACCCTCAAACCACAGAGAAACGTAACAAACTAAGCCAGCCAAACAAAACCTTGTCTGAACATGTCTAAGATAATTTTTGACCCTGACAGGTAGCACTGGCAGAATAGAAAGAAAGCAGTATAGARTGAGAGAAAAACTTCAGGCAACCTTGTCTCATCCTGGTCTATCTAACTCTTGGTTTGGTCCCTCTGATCAACATCACATCACATAAAATCTTGAAACTATAGCACATAAAGAACAATTTTGTGTTTTGTCGTGGAGTTACAGAACCATAGACTGGTCTGGGTTGGAAGAGACATTAAAGATAATTCAGTTCCAATCCCTTAACATGGGCAGGAACACCTTCCACCAGACCAAGTTCCTTGAAAATTTTGAGGGTGGAGGAATTTAATACATTAGAGATGTCTCCAGAGGGTTTATCAAATAGAATACTTTATATACAAAAGGTAAGGCAAGTTACAGGGAGAAAATACAGATATCTAAGAGCCCTTTAAGCCAATAAAGCAAAAATGTGACAGGAAGAAAGCCTAGATGCTAAAACAAAAAAAGTAGGTWAACAGCACARGACARGGTAGATAAATTTAGGCAAAMGACCATAATCAAAAAGWAGCTAGAAAAATTCTTATACTTTGYATTATATGASTTAAGACCAAAGTTTTACTAGCTCCTCCTCAATCTATGAATTACTGAACACAGATTTAACTTCAAAATGTGACCACTGGCAAAATCAGTTTATAGAAAGTATGAAAACACCACTCAAACCCTGTGACAAATTTTGTAAACACCAAGATCAAATTGTAAAAGATATTTTATTTACCTGCACAAAATTATGTTTTTAGCAAGGATATTATGACTGATCTTTGTTTTAGATTGTACACATTTATCCACTAGCACTTTTATGGTGATATATAATATACACTGTATAGTACAATTTAAGAGGACTGCCCGTTTGGGCAACTTGAAACAGAATGCTCAGATAATAGTAGTTGAGTAGTCACTCCATTCTGCTTCWAATGAAAAAGTCTTAGAAGTGTTTTTCCATAATTTCTTTTGAGATGCTTCTCTGTCTAAGTATTAGGGCAGTAAGAGAGATGCCTTTTAGAGGGCTTGATGCTGCTTTGCTTGACAGATTGTTGACTAGGAATCTTTGAGATGCACAAATCCTGGAGTGATAATGCATCATGTTAACCTTGCATCCTGGTTTTTTTTTTTTCAGTACTGGACATTCAATATTTTGAGTGCCTCTTCAGGTCCCTTCTGTATGAAATTAGAACATGTATGTAGTTTTAAAGTGGTCATGTTTTTGTCTTGATTACATATCTCTTGTACAAGAGGGGAAATAAATTATATTATGAAAATGCACTTAAATGCTTTATTCTGACTTAAAAACCCCTACACTAAATGAATCTAGCAAAAGACTTTCAGCTCTATTATACAAATAAAATTACAGCCTGGCTAGAGTTAACTGAACTCTTACAGTACCTCTGCACTCTATCCATCCCACTCCCAAACCACAAATMCATCTTATAAAACAGTCTCAGTGGAGTAAGAAAAGTACACAGAAGCCTGAATTTATTTTTTTTTAACAAAGAAATTGATGTTTCATAATTCMTTGTTATTTATTGAAGTTCCAATTCTGCCACTTAAACAGATTCAGTAATACATGCACCAGGGAGTTTATCTGTATCTTTCAATGGTGCTGAGCATTGCACAAGTTACAACACAGTGGAGGAAGGTGGGCAGAATCAAGGATACATTMTTTCCCAGRAAAGATTTTTTTAATTTCATATTCAGTGTCTAATCAGTACTCAACTTTCAGTAATCAGTAACTTTCTACCCTAGTAGAGAAAGCAGTGAGCATTCTTCTGGTGTTAAGTTCACATTTAAGCTGAAATATTGCATATATTGTTCCATGTATTGCTCTTGAGGACATAATAACCATATGAGCAATTTATGGCATGCTTTGGCAGAAGAACGGGGATGAATTGAATTCATTTCTCCAGGAAATGCTTTTGCAATCCCAGTTCTCACTCAGAAAATAAAAACATATTGCTGAGCACCTGGGGAAATCACCTAAAATGCACACATATCCCGCAGCCTAGAATCACAGTCACAGTTGCCAAGTAACTACTTTTTTGAAATATAAGAGATCTGATTATGGTCACTTTTCTTAGTGAATAACTGGAAAGAAATGGAGGAATGGCTTTCCTAGAGGCTCACTGTAAATACAGCATGCTGAATATACTTTTTTTTTTCCAAATCACAGTGGAATATGCAGAGCTGTATAAACAGTCTAAGAGGTGTTGTACAGATTCCACTATATTTAGATTTAAAATACGTTGTTCTTTGGACCCCTATTACCTATTACCTCCTTGCTCTGAATGAGTGATAAATGATGGACGTTAGAAGCAGCCTGAAGAAAGAATTTCCATCCCATATAATACTGAAATTCTAAGCAATGTTTCAAAAATTGCAAAGAAATAGAATCTCCCATTAAGCTAAGGGGTTTTTTTCYCATATTGATTTTTCTGCTGCACAAAATGGGAATTTTGACTACAGAAAGATATGTTTTAAAAGGAAAAACWAAATCAGGAGCTAAGGGGAGAAGAAATTTTTTTCTGTCTTTACTATGCTGCTTACAAACACACTGCTGTCTGGTACCCATAGGGAAATATCATTTGTTTTGGGAAGCACTGGTGACACAATATGAGAGAAAAGTCAACAGCAGGACACCACATTAGACCAATGACTTCTTGCATCAAACAAGATATGATTTTCTTATCTCCCTGTAAATCATTCTAGTTGTGCATCCTGTTTTGCTGTGCAGTGCTGTAAAGTAATTCCATAGGCAATCACTAATAAGATTACAGCTCTGAAGGGTGTAAAGATAACAAAAGATTGGCACAGAAAAGTCATCATTTTCTTTATAAAAAGTGTGTAGAGGGTTTCGTAATAAAACACTATTTCAAAGGGTGACAATAAGTCATATCAGTTAGCAGTAAAACAACCCAGAACATTTTTTCCTTTACGTTTTTGTTTTTAGGAGATGTAGGAATTGAACATTAATGCCATCTTTCCATGAGAAGAAATTAACATTATCTATATGCCTTTTTTACTTTTTGAAAATATGTTGCTTCCTTGGAGATTTACATGGGGTTTTTTTTCATTGTACTGTGCTGATAGGCACAGTATCTCTCAGAAAATAATGTCAAACTGYTAATTACCATGAGCAGTATTTAAAYAAGMTGATCARATCTSTTATATTTCAGTTCCTTACTTCTGAAATGCTAGCTGAACATCAGACTGTTCTGATGTAAGTGCCATATGTACCATCTTAATTATTTCACTGTGTCTGTCATGTTTGTATTGAATGTCTTTTAGTCATGTTTTATTCGGACAAAACACTTGTGAATACAGGTATTTATTTTGCAAATGTAGCTGTGTCTTTTTAAATGAAATATAGAACTTGTCTTATCCAGCTTGCCCATGATTCTGTCTTTGAACCTCAAAATCCAGTACAATTCTTTTTTTGTGTGTGTGTACTRAGATGGACAGGAAGAGAAGAGAGGAAGATAAAAAGGCAAACAATAATAGGTATGGTCAAAATTAAAACCTATTTCCAATCATGAATATTTCCTGCAGGAGACATCAGCAAGACAAGTGTTTTGATTAACATCAAGAATATTTCAAAGCAGCATTATTTACCAAAGCRTGCAGGGATGACTTTGCATAGTAATGAGGTATAATAAAATCACTGGTGCAGATGTGGAAAAAGCATTATTACCCTCCTTTCTTTAAAATACCAATTCTCATATTATTTTTCATTGAGTTATTATCATGCCCTGAGACAAAACAAAGTAACATTTTCACGAGAACCTTCCAACAAAGCTGTAAACAAGAGAAAAAATTTTCAAGATACCAACTTAAAACTTGTTTCACATTTGAGCACTGAAATTAATAAATTAAGGTTAAAAACTATCTTATTGGGAACTTTGATTTTCAATACTTAAAAATGGAGAAATAACTTTTGCATTGACTTCATATCAAAGGGATAGGGGACACCATATTCAATGTTGATTCAAAGAAATCTAGATCATTTTATGCCAGATTATTTTCTTATACCTGCTATGATAGAAGGATTCTTTGCAGTGTATTTCCTAACGTATAAGTGTAGCTGAAATTTACCATTTACATATCACTTAGATTTCATTCATCTCATACCATTACCCATTAGATCACTTTCTTCTGTTGCAGCATGTGTATGATATGTACTCTAAACATTTTCTTCTGTGATCCTCCACTTGACTGTGCACCTTATAATCCATCCACTCCATCCATCCATCCATCCATCCATCCATCCATCCATCCATCCATCCATCCATCCATCCATCCCATTGTGAAAACCAGCATATTTGTGCTTCTGCTGAGTGCAACCACAGCTTACAGCTGATGGTGTGATACTTCACTCTGGCAAAAATGCTGGCCATTCTGTCATGACTAATGCAATATTGGGTCTCCCACTATATAAGACATTCCAGAAATATGCTTATAACACAGAGAAGCTGAAGAGAATTCAACCCTTAATGTTACAACGTCTCTTGCTTAAAAAATTTTCCAGTATCCCAGTACTGCTTACAAAAATATCATCAACAAGAAAAGATCTGATCACAGAAGAGGCTGAAGGGCTGAGGGAAGGCCAAGAATAAAATGGAAATGAATAATAAMCCTCTGGAGAAAACACAAGTCTGTGCCTGTTATTCCCAGATTAAACTCCAGGAAGTGTCACTGTAGTCAGCAAGGTGCTTCTTTCTCAAAGAAGTAGTCCTTATAAGTCTATATGTTTTCTGTATAACATGGGGATGCAACATTCAGATACACTCAAACTAAAGCCCTTCAGAATAATCCCTGGCCAGAGTAAGCTCACTGCATTGTTTAGCATTATCATATTTTAACATGCAGAATTAGTGAGAGAAAGAAAGAAATCAAGTTTCTCATTCAATTAAATTTATTTCAAACAATATTTAAATTATAATGGTCCTCAGAACCTGAGAATTCAAGATTCAAATGTAACTATTATGACACCCTTATGACAAGACTACTAGCTACAATGGGTGAGTTCAGGAGTTTATGGTTTCCATCACTGAGGGRTTTTAAGATCAGACTGGCCAGAACCTTTCTGTAATGCTGTAATTTTGGGGTATTTTGCTCTTTCCTGGTKATATGGAAAAACTATTGAGACTAGCTTCAACGTCTGCTAGGTAGTAAGTGTTCCGGGATCCTCCTCAATGCAAAACTTACTTTCTTTTTGATTTCATTCACYTTTCCTTTTATCTCAACTTACTTATTTTTTTAAAAAAATGTTTCCATTTGTAAAACAATGTATGGTTCAAAAACTATASTTCCTCTTTTAGGAAGCACCACAAAATAGGTCTAATCATCTTGCATGACTTGGATTGTAGTCCAGGTCTGCACAAGGAAATGAGATGAGCCAAAAGGTGCATTGTTTTGTCAGAAATCAGTGAAAATGTGGGGAAGAGAAACCAGATCTTGAAGATTATCCATGCTGGAGCTGTTCAAACATCCAGAACTGTAGGATGGCTGCCATAAGCAGCAGACCAAAGGGGATGAAAGAAATCAGTTGGAGTTAGTTGTGCAGTGGGCCAGAGGTCCAAATGTCAAAATGYCCTAATAGGGCTTTCTGACCACTCATTCTATTTTTCATGACAAGTACTTTGAAAAAGATCTGAAARTCCTGAACACTATGAGACAACCTTGCTCCAAAGTCATTTTATTAGAATGTAAGCATCTTTTAAAGTACATTCAATTAAAAAGATAACATTTATCTACAGAGAATTTTCTTAGAAAAGTTGGAATTGAAAGCYGGTTTTTATTTTCAGTTTGCTACTCTAGACTTTCTAAAGTAGATATTTCCTTTATAAGTCTTTTCATTTTCCATTGTTTAAATAAAATATGATTGTCTTCTTTATTTTAGAAATAATCCAATTATGGAAACTGTCAGACTATGGAAATGCAAATGAAAATGTGACCAGAAATTAAATTTTGCCTCTCAAGAGCGTAGAAAATTCTTTTGTGGGAAAGGCATGATTCAAATTAGCACACTACTAATACTTTTAAATTTACAGGCTTCATCTTGGAGATGCTACTGTTCAGCTTTTAAGCATAAATTCATGCAAATTCCAAGATCACATACAATAAGTGCTCAATTTTCATTCATAGTTGCCTTTAATATCTAAAAAAATGGAAAGCTGAATGTTGCAAATTGTCTTTTCATGGTAAATCCATTATGTACTGTAACTGTGTTTTGAAGTGTGACCTGTTTTAATAAATACATAGTCTCACTGAGTTTGCCATGATTTTGTCATTGTAGCAGGACTGAAATATTCCTAAKTCCTGTATCTCAGAGACTGATGTAAAAAGGTAGATTACATATACCAAATCTAGTAACTTGATAGTTTCTGATTTTGTAGCTACAGACATTTGGTCTTTAAAACATTACATATATGTTTCATCTGAAAAATGTATGCAATATATAACTTCTGTCTGACTCAATGAGAGAGATGTTGTCTCTAACAGGAAAAAACTCCACAGGTTATTTTGTTCACATACAATGTAGTAGCTACTACTGCAACAAATAAAAGATAACTTTTCCATATTTATAAAAGTTGATGTGCTTACAAATATTTCATCATAAGTTATTAAATTCGTCCCCAAAAGACCATTCAGACTTTGGACTGGTCTGTGCATGTCAGAAAAATTGGTCTCAAAATGTCATAATGATGCAGATTTTCAGTTTATATGACTTCTTTGAATTTCACTCAAAAAATACATGTCTAATACTGAAAAAATTATTCCTAAAATCAAAAGAAACAAATAACCATTCTGAATCTATGAAAATTATTAGAATGAGGGAGGATTTGCTTTTCAATAGCAATTCACTCACTTCTGCTTATGTTATAACTTATGTTATCACAGAATAAGTTAGAATTTGAAAAAGATTTTATTGGACTCTTGATGTATTGTCAAATTGACATAAGTGAATTCTTCTAAGGAATTAGTATTTTCTTTCATTTTTAGAATAGTTCTTTAATGATCTATTTTTCACATGCACTGATTTCTGCCTATTTCTGAAAGGAAGAGTTCATGGGAGAAAAGTGCTCAAAGGCAAAATGATTCTCATGGCTGATGAATAACACTGCACAACATACAGCTGGTATTTTGCATTATTTAGAAGACAGACTGAAGTTTTGCTGGAATTAACTTTTTTTCCAGTTGGTGTAATGATAGCCACAACTGGAAAAAGATACAATATTTTTGCTTTTTTAACTTGAGCATGTAAKTTTTCATAAAAGGCCAAGAACCACAAGGTTAGGCCTCTTTAAAATTTTCAAAAAGGCCGGCAAATATTAAGATTTGAATTATGACACTATTAATTTAGAATAGCACTCACTGTTTCCCATATTTTCCACTAAACTTGGAAACTTCAGAAATCAAATTCTGTCTTTCACTGCGACCCAGTGATATTTTTTAGAGTGCATAAGATTTTGAGTCATGAAGATCTGACCCTCAAAAATGTCAATTCCAGGCAACGGTAATTAAGGTCCAGAGCATTTTAGGGAGTTTTTATCTCAGTTCCTCAAAGGACTCAGTCTCACTTAGTGGCCCTTTGCCTTCTTTTTCTGATGTGTCCGCATTATAGCAGTCTCAAAGGCTGACAACTAACTCAAATGGAGAAGAGCTGACCATTCTTAAAACTGCTATTTTATGTCCTGGAAGAGATGGAATAAAAGATGGGCTGGTCATTTGCTTTTTGATAGCAATTGCAATAGACATGCAGAAATTTGTCTGTGTTTGTTGGGAGGGGTGTTAGCTAATTCTTTCACTGTTGGAGCTTTTGTGGKTTTGGATTTYCTATTTTATTRAAATTCYAGGGAAAAACAAAACAAAACAAACCCACACAGCTGTGCTATTCATTCGTTCTTGTTATTTTTTTATCTCTTGCTTGTTTGTTAAAATGCAGAGATCACCCATGCCATGACAGCATTGACCAGAATCAATGGAAGATTTGCAGCTCAGGGTCCATAACAGCACCAGCTATGAAATGCCCATTCTGTCAGGRACAAGCTGGCTGCTGGCCTCAGCTGGAAATTGATGCTGTTTCATCATCAAGGTCAGGAACAGGACAGTGTTCTAGCAGCAAGTGATGGTCAAGTGTCATTGGAAGTGGAATAAAAGATACTCAGATCTTTAATATTCACAGCCTCCATTCCAAAGAAGAGGTTGGCAATTTCCTTCTAAAGGCYTTGTCTGCCTACTCAGCTGACATCTGGAGTGTGCTGATCCCAAAGGACTCTGCTCCTACAAATTACTCTGAAGTAGGTGAAGTTCWTCTCTCACARTGATCACAACTCCAWKRGCCCTTCTATTTGTGCCATATAATYACTTTCAGGGACCAGTCTCAGATCAAAAATRGGTATCAATCTGGGAAGGCAGGAGGTTTGTATGGAATATGTGTTCATTTTCCTAGTTAAAGATTTCAAAGATTTAGGAATCTAGGTATTCTGGAGTAATAAACATATTCCAGGACGCCAGGACACCTTTGTCTCCTGTGACCATAGAGATGGTATTCCACATACTATTGTACATGGAAAGAAATCCCAAGGAGACAGAAAACAGTCTATTTTCTGCAAGGATACTACTATCTGTTAAGAAAAGCTTTAAACAGAGATTGGAGGAGAAAAGGCAGGGTGAGTGACASAAGTTCATAGTTAGGAATTAAAAGAGGAATTTGAAGTATCAAGATCTCTTGAGTGGGAGGAGGTAAGGATTATTCAGAATAAGATCAAAAGGCAAGATAAAGGAAATTAGAGGTCAGACTATTTATTTATGTATATAGGAACAGCATACAGGAAAAGGGACTGAAAAACTTATATTAAAAAATATAATTTTTAGAAGGGCAAAGGATTACCATAGAACTGATTCTATTGAAATAATGAGGGAGAGAAAGTGTTATATAAAAAATTAGGTAGACTTCAATGCTGAGAGAAAATTTGTAGTCACTRTCTAATGAGAACAAGGATTAGGAGATAAAGCAAAGATTAAAGGAAAAATACAAGGGTCATAATTTACCCTAGGCAAAGACTGAAGAAGTGTTATAAGAGATAAACTTGGTTAAARTATAAAATTCTCATTGACTCCACCCAGAAGAAGGAATTTTAAAGACTGGTGGATGGTTGATGTCATATGAAAACTTACATTTAAAAAAGGCAGCAGACACATGTAAACGTAAGGTAAAAAAAAAAAAAAAAAAAAAAAAAAAAAAAAAAAAAAAAAAAAAAAAAAAGAAAAGCAAAAAAGGGCACGAAATGAGGTGCAACTATCAAGCAACTACTTTGGGAATAAAAACTGCTCATTCTATTATTGACATATATAATACTTTGAAACAGTGCTTTCATTTTCTCTGTTAATTTAAAAGAAAGAGCAAGGTCTACTCAGATAGCTTGTAGGTAGATTTGAGCAGGAAGGTGTTTCATGCCCTTTTTTACCACTAAACAAGCCACCTGTGATCAAATAACTTATAGAATTAGGATTGTATCTTCCCTCAATATTGCTTAAGGAGAGGATAAATAAAATCTTTGCAGCTATCCAGAAAATAAGGAAGAACTTACATGCAGATGGCACCCAACATGACAACAGGTTTTCTTTTTTTCTAAGTATGAATTTTGWCAATCTAAACTGATTTTCTTGTGACACAGGATGTCAGGCTGGACAGAGGAAAGAAGTCACTGAGGTCTTCCATCTTGCCTTTAATAATAGCACTGATTTCCTCACATGACCTACCCATAAATTATAYAAGAAACACAGTCTTGGTGAAATTCTTACAGGTAGGGTACAAAACCAGCTGACTACATAGTGTGGAAGGATATGTTAAGGGGMGTTATGTGAGTTCTCCTACTGCTTATCTCCTCATCAAGTTTTATTAATACCTGAATGCTGCAAAGGAAAACGTGCTTATTAAATTGTAAATGGCATGRAGATATGATCTAGGAGAACAATGTGGGCAAAGAAGAGTAAAACATCTGAACAGGAACAATAAGCTGTTACAGATGTAGGATGGAAGACAGCTAGCTGGATTAGTCCTGCTCAAAAATGGGTCTGAAGGTGTTGAGGAGCATCATGACCTGAAAGTGTTTCACAGTGTTGTTTAAAAGGCAAACACATTATCAGGGTGTAAAAAGCAGAGCACAGATCAATTTTGTTTTGCTTATCACTGAGARCACTTCAGCTGAAGTAGAGCACTCTTTCAGAAAATGGATGGGTACTAATTGGAGATAACTCAGAGGTCACAGTAGGCCATAAAGTAATGAGTTTAAATGCAGCAAGGATTCMAATCTGCTATTGTGAGGTGTGCAGGAAGAAAGGCCTCCCACCATTATCGTACACAGGATTGCCTGGGAAAGCTGTGGTCAGTGAGGGTCTTCCAGRAGAGACTGAAACAGCATTTGCCAGGAGTGACACTGACAGAGCTGATTATGCCTTGGGCACCAGGATGAGCAAAAAGAACACCTGAGGTTCTTCTCCACACTGTGCTTCTACCGCTCTCTCTGGTGTTCTGCCATTTTCTCTGATGACCTGAGTTCCTTGCTGTGTTGAGTTTGACACTGAAAGTTGGGTGGGCTAGCTCCAGGGGTGGTTTATTGGGGAGCTTTGCAAAAGAGTGAATAACTGTGACATCTGCAGTTTTCCATAGGTATAATGCCAGAACTGCTTGCTGCACAGAGAGATGCATGAGCTGAAGTTGCTCCTTGGGACAGAACTATTAATGAGTTGTGTTCTTCATATTTAATTTCTGGAACTGAACACACAACTGTGTTCTCAAATATTTATCTTACATAAGCTCATTTCTAAGACATATTCCTCTAAATGCTGCAAGCAGAAAAACAGAGAACATGATTCAAAACCTATCCCTATTCATTTTAACCCAGAATGGATAGCTTGAAATTGTGTTCCCCAAGGGACTATTAACAAAGATGGTATTCAAATTAGATTAAAGCTGGCAGACATGCTGTGAGTTATGTCTGCTCATTTCCCACAAGATTAAGATTTTAGTTTGTTCCCAGTAATCTATGTCAACATGAATTAATGCAGGTATTTTATTACATATGTGGAAAAAAAATCAGACCCATCATTTATCTGCAAAGGAAAATACACAAGATTGTGTTTTCTGGRTTACTACTCTAGTCACACTGTAAAATAATCTCCCCCCCAAAGGCTTATAAATTAATTAGATCTGATTAATCTCACTTTTTTTTTTGTTTTTTTTTTAATAAGTGGAATTTATGTCTGTCCTAGAGTAGTAAAAATGCAAAAGGTACGAGGAAATATTTAAAGATCAAGAGTAAATTTATTTCCTACTCAAATTCTGTGGGATTGTGTACTTTCCTAAAATTTTTATCACTGATTTTTTTTTCTTTTTTTTAGTACCTGATCACAGTATTAATTACAGCAATTACATATCATTGTCTGAGAAAAATGTCTATGTTCCTTTCCCAGTGTGTTCTGAGGAACCAACTGTTAGAAAAGTCTTTTGAGAGAATGAGAGTGACTTGCTTTAGGCAAAGCACAAYTCACTTCTGATTAAACAATTTTCCTCCAGACTGAAAAGGACTTTTTATTTCATCTTCTGCTTAGATGGATGCTTATCTTTTTAGTATAACATCATCTAAAAGCAGAAATGAAAATTCTTGATAAAGKGGTAATTGCGAAAGATCCTTCAGGCAGAATCCAGGAACTGAGAAGAGGAATCCAGATTTTGAAAATTCAGAAACTGATGAGAAATGTAAATAACTTCTAGCACTGGAAAAAAAAGAGATAGAAAATCTGAAGAAATGAGGAAGTAGGTGAAAAGGACTGCAGCATTTAGACCAGAAGAATTAAAACCGTAAAAATCTGCAACATGAAGGTCTTCAATCCTTTTCTAGACTGAAAAATATAATATTACAAGCATGATATGAAAGCAAACTGAATATTAGAGCAAGTTTTAAGAATGACAGAAATGGATCACGTATAATATGAAAGTACATCAACTGAAAACTGTATGAGACTACTGGTCCCTTCAGTTTTAGCCAGTTGAGATTGTTTCAGCGGTCAATGCCAGGTACAGAGAGCAAATGGCACAGAGCACATATGTTGCAAACTCTCTATTCCCTGTCTTCCTTCTTTGCCTAAATCTAATTTAAATCTGAAACGAAAATATAAACTTTCAATTTTTGTCCACTAATAATGTCTTAAACCTTGAAGCTCAGAAGTTTCCATAATAATTCATGCTGGTGTGCCAAGAGAAGAGTGGCCCAGAGCTGTTCCTGTCTGAGATTCCATAGAGCAAGAAACCACTGGTAGCATTTTTGGGGAAAAGTGTGATGGTGTGCAAATGCCTTTCAGCTGAATTGCAATTTTTGGAAAAGATCACTGAAGATTTGGTTTATATTTCAACTTGGGAGGTAATGAATCAATGACAGCCATGGGAGGAGGAAGAAAGGCTGAGGAAGGTGCACTTAGGTTGTCCTGGCACAAATTTCAGTCCCATGTTACATGGCAGGTGAGCTAGCAGGATCAGTGCTCAAGGTCCTGGAATGAGCAGATCCACTACAGTATCTGTGCTGCTTTAAGGGCCCATACAATACTGATTTCTTTTTAGACTGGTGGTGTAAGTGCAGGGGTTTATTTGCAATGAAGTGATAGAGAGATGCATCTGGCTGTGATACCAGTGATGYAAGACTGAGAACTTTTGGGTGGAGCTTCACAGAGAAACAGTGATTCCAGCAAGGACTCCCAAGGCAATATTAAATACAAGTTATAATTCTTATACCATGAGAAATGGGAATGCTCTCAAGTGAGACCTTGCAGCACTTTCACTGGAGTTTATCTGATCAGCAAACTGCTGACTCTGTTGACCCAAGACAACAAAAACTGATTGGAACCACATAAATAGAGGAGCAAGAGGGGACAAAAGACATCATTAGTGGARAACTAAATTTTAAAATATTCTAAACTATGATTGAAGTATCTAACAGAATAAATAGATAGTTCTTGTTCCCTAATAAATATTTTATYTCCTGAAGAAAAATGTTCCAAGATATGATCCAGGAATCTGGCATATGAGAAATACTATTTTRCAAGGTTATCCCAAGGGATTTTTGTTTTGTGGATGGATTTCTGTGTGGGATTCTAATTGCTACTATTTGTCACATTTTCAGAATAAAATTTTAGGTAGTGCTTTCAGCTTTTCAGTATCTAGGTGAACAGTAATRTAAATAATATAGGCTGCTGAGCATTTTCTATTGGAGTTTCTTAATTATACTTGTAAGAAATACAAACTTGTAAAAAAACTCACAACAACCTGTTATCAAAATTGAAATAACACTTCAGTGTTTGGCTGACTGGTAAATTATATTTTTTCAGAGCGTCACATAATAAAAATTGTTCAGGCTTTCCCTTTTTTCCAGTCAGGTCAAGCCTGCACTACCCAYGATGCAGTTCAGGTTTCCTGTTGAGGCCATGATAAGAGGCTCATGAATGTCAGTGGATCAGGTAAGAGCCAACCTCTACYTGAATTCCAGTGAGGTGATATAGCTCACTATAACAATTAAGTTCAAGAGTGAATTATCTTGTAGCAGAGTTCATCTCCGTACATTCAAATAAAACGTTTGAATGCTCAAATACAGGAAGTTTCTATTTGGAAAAAAAAAGCTTAAAATTAAATATTCAACCATTACTATATTGAAATTTTTTACTAATTGAGAATTTTCTTGGGGTTGGCAAATAATATTTTGGGGAATGAGAAAAGATACTGMAATTTCCTTCACAAACCATAGGTTTTGATCATGTCCAATTAAGTGCTATGGAAAAATTATTCAGAATRCTTGAGCTAGGCATATTTATGGCATTTTTTGAAAGTACAAACCTAAGATATTATGGAAGTACTCAGTCTACTGATGGAGTTTATCCTAAAAACTTGTGAAAGTAAATCATGGTGAACTGGCAAAACTTAGTAGAACACTGTCAAACTTTCTTATTCACCTGCAATTTAATTTAAATATTTTGGAAAGCAATGTTTAATTTATTTTAATTGAAATTATTTGGAATATGACAGAAAATAGAATATGTGGAACAAGTAATTGCACCTAGCAACAAGCCTTGGGGCTTTCAAATTATTAAAATCACTTAAGTTTTTATTACTATACTGTCAGAGAGAACAAATATTTAAAGTCTGTTTGTTTTCATTAAATATGCCCACATCCCTGCTGATAAACAACAACATTCTAAAGACAGGAGGAGCCACTTTGAATTACATTTCTTACAATTAAATTTATTGAGAAATTTATTAATTCTGTTTGCATTTAATGCAGTTTCCCATATCATTATGCATTTAAGAAAATAGGAAATCTGGTTTTGCTATGGGGGCTGCTGGACATGTATTTCCAAATGAGGATTATTTGAGACTCAACAGACAGAATAATTTTTCAGATAAACAAGAGTACTTCAGAGCAATGGAATATCTGATGCCTTAAGAGAAAAATAATATATTCAGTCACTGTAGGAGTTTAAAGTGATTAGCTTAAAATACCCAGCAGAAATGAGGGAACAAAGAATTAGAGTGCTGAAAACTTATTCTTGGGGACTCTGGAGCTCACAGACAGCAAAATACTGTTCTCTGATTGAGGGAAATACTATGGACGTTGAATACTGGAAAGGTCATGGGAATGTGTTGTAAGAGCCAGCAGATAGATTATGACCAGAAATGTCTGACTGTACAGAGGCCATTGAATGCAGGAAAGAGCAGCTGCAATGCCTGTATGCTCAAGTTTAAAGAATGGTMAAGTTTAGAAGAGGCTCTGAGGAGGACAACAGCAGAATTGTTGTCAATATCAGATTTGACCTTGATCTAGGTAGGTGGGCAGCTACATGACAAGACAGCAATGAGACGCATTGCAAGAGACCGTGCCGTGCAGCTTTTGTTGATGGACACCGCAATCTGTACTTGTATTCTTTTTTTAAARTCTGTATCTCCTGCACTTTTTGTATGACTAAAATGGGGCACAGAAGTTCTCCTGCTATATGTGTACCCTTGTTTTTTTCCAACATATGTTGCTTATGTATCTGATAAAATAGCGTGTTGGGTTGACCTTGACCAAGTTCCAGATGTCCACCCAGCCTCCATTCCCCCCACGCCCTCCCACAATAAGACAAGGGGAGAAAATAAGATGAGTGAGCTTACAGGTCAAGGTAAAAACAGGGGGTCTCTTATCGTTTACCATCACTGGCAAAACAAGCTTGATTTGGGAAAAAAAAAAACTTATTGCCAATTAAAATAGATTTGAATGGTGAGAAATTAGGACAAGATTAAAACATCACTTTCCTGCCTACCCTTCACTCTTTTTTGCAGGCTAAAAGTCATTCCTTCATTCCCACTTCTTTCTCCCTCTATATGGTGCAGAGAGGATGGCAAATGGGGCCTGTGGTCAGTCAATAAAGCTCAGTCATACATCTCTGATGCTCCTTCCTCCACACAAGTTTTCAGTGCTCCAGCATGGGCCCTCCACRGGCTGCAGCTTCCTTCAGAGCCTGTCACCTTCTCTGGCATGGGATGTTCCAGGTGCTGCAGTGTAAATGGCTGTTCTCACATGGCACTCCGTGCTTTGCACTGTGAATATCCACTCTGGGATGTTCCTCTCAACTGGCTGCAGAGAACTGCCTGCTCCACCTGGGTGTGTCCAGCATCTGCAGGGAAATCTGTGTTCTASTACCTGGAGCATCTCCTCTCCACTCCTTCCTAGGGTCCATGGAGCTGTTCCTCACAGTTTTTCACTCACTCCTCAACAGTATTTTGACCTTTCTAATAGGTTTTACCCAAGGTGCCCCACACATGGCTGAAGGGCTTTAGYTGTGTCTGGCAGTGGGTCAAACAGGAGCTGACAAGAATCAGCTGTTTCCCACATGGATAAACTCTGGCCTCGTCTCATAGAGGCCAGGGCTGCAGCCCTCCCCCATTGCCAAAAACTCAACACCCACATCCAATAGAAGCAGGCAGTAAGTGACAATTCTGGAGGACAGTGTGACAAAGGAAAGGAAGGAGAAAGCCCATTGGTAAGGGGTAAATAAGAGAATATTTCAKCTGGGCTTCAAGATTCCATTGGAAATGGGATGCATTCAGGCAGTGAGATACAGTAGCACAATTAAGAACTATGGCTGGAAATCTCAGAAGCACCAACTGCACACATTAAAAGGTTGGTAAATAAAAGAAAATTAGAAATATAAAGAAAGAAAAAKTATGTATTTTTTTAAAGTTCTTAAATTCCTGTTATCTTCAAAGTGTTGTTTACTTCTTTTTTTGTGTTTCCAGCAGAACTTAAAAATGCAGTGTGTTTCAAATGCTAATTTGCTGGATTCAGACAATCAAACCATAGCAAGTCTATTTTGAATGCTATTAGTCCCAAAGCACAATAGGAATCAGGGATTCCCTTGTATTTTTTTTAATCCCCTGTACACTTTTGGTGTAATAAACTGCTTCGCTGGCTTGTTTGTAATACATCTTCTGTTACATTCTGCAGCCTGAGCAATTACTGAACTAATTTAAGTTCTGAGATAAGCTACTTTTCTCCCTTTTTAMGCATAAGGTCTAAAGGTGACACTAAATTCTGGGGATTCTGAGGTTAGGGTTTGAGAGCTCAGTGAGTTTTCTGAGTTTACTGAAATTTTTTTCCGTAATTTAGATTCCTTTCTAAAAAAAAAAAAACAAAAAATCATTCATTGTAAGCATAACCAGCCTTCCCCCTAAGTGCTTATTCCAAAGCTCACTGAAGTTAGTGGGAAGAGTTCTGAAGCCTGCAACAAACTTGAAATGGAAGACTGTGCCCTCTATTACTGACAAAAGCTCTGCACACACAGAAGTGCCCAACAACATATTCAATGCCTCAATTCTTTTGAGAATTTCACTCAGTATCTTCTACTGCCTGCCTTTCTCCACACTCTCTGAATTTTTCGCCTCTGTCTTTTCTCCCTTTATCTTCTCATATTGCTTTTGTCAGATTTTTTTATATTGACTCAGTTTTCTGTTACCACATCTCCATAAGGAGAGAAAACAACACACTGTCCAAAAATAATTTGCACTTCCCAGAGCTTCAGCTGGTTCAGGAACAGGCATAAGGAATTTGCTTAATACCTCCATCTTAAGGACTTATCATTTGTGAATAATAATGAAATTATTTAGAATGTATTTAATCACAAGCCAAGATTTACAGRCTTGAATGTCTAACCATAAGCTCCAAATCCCACATTTAATTACTTAAACAATCACTCATTCTTAGAAGTCCTCAGGATCCTGCACTTTTTAAATGTGGCACTTTTTAAATGTAACTCCTGGGAACCTAGATAGATTTAAGAACCCAATGTTAATCACCTGGGTTACATTTAAGAACCCAATGTTAATTACCTGGGTTTAACATGGAGGGTGAAGAATTCTACCAAATCTCTTCTTAAAAGAAAAACTCCATTTAGAATTTCTAACTCCTTACAGAAGTGATTTGCAGGCACAAAAAGAACCTGGAAATGTTTTCTCTTGTTTTTAATAAGTTCTCTGTGTAGCACAGCATTTTTAAAGCAAAAAGAATATAGGAAGGATTTTTTTTTTCTGCAATTCTTATAAAACCAAAAGGTGAGTTTCCAAATCATTCTGTATTCACATCCATGCAGTAGAAGTTTTCAGATACAATGTCTTTTCAGCAGCAACAAATGTATGTGCTAGTTGTACTTCTGGTGAAAATATTTGAGTTGCATTATTAATTTTTGGTTTAATAKCTTCCTTTAATATTTCAACAAAGTAATTTAAACTGCCATATTTTATACTAAAAKCTATAAAGTCTGTACCAGAGAATTATTTGATATTTTCATACTCCATACTTTTTTAAGCAAGGTGCATATCAGTGTATTTTTCTATGTGTGAATGCAGATTGTACTGGGGGTTATGAATCCCACTAAGCAGRCAATCAGAACAGAAGCTCATAGGCAAAATTACAGAAGAGATATTTTTTARCAGTTGGATTTATTGTGTCACCTTCACCCTTTGCAGCCTGGAAAGATGGAAACTACAGGCTGCAGAAACTCTTCTGGCAGATGGGATTTATTGATCTTTACAGGCAAACCAGATTCAGCACATTCCTTTTCTAAATGTCACAGGCTTTCAACCCTGATTTTGCAGGCATCTCATGATGATAAGAGTGCTACAAAGGTGCTCTAGTTTTTGTTGGTTTTTTTTGTTTGTTTGTTTGTTTGTTTGGGTTTTTTTGGTTTTTTTTGGTTTTTTGTTTGTTTTTTTTTTATT
>CADDXX010000060.1:426745-459932 GCA_902810485.1 Alauda arvensis
GGGCAAGGGGTAGTCATGCCAGGACCTTCTCTAMTGTGCTCCCAAGGGCTCTGTCACCTTCCTCAAACACTTGTTTTGTGGTTGGCATGGATGTGGATGACCAGCCAGCCCTGCCAGGGGCAGTGACAAGGCCTGAGRTAGATGTCCAGGATGGAGCTGGACTGGAATGGGCTGTAAGGTACCCTCCAACTGGGGCTGCTGTAAGCTCACACCATGTGATGGCCACATCATGCCAGGAAATCTCCCTCCACAGCCCCAACCCAACAACTTGGAATTCCAGGTAGGCCTCTTCCCAGCTCCCTGTCTATGCCTGTGCCAAGCACTGCTCCCAAACAGGTAATCCTTGGTCCCCAGTTTTGGTGGGCTGACCCTGGAAAGCAGCCAAATACCAAAGCTGTTGGGAAGTTCTCCATAATTTACCCATAGGAGTCAAATATGAAGCTGGGGGCAGGGGCATTTGCAGAAAGAYCCTGCGCAAGACAAGAGATCTGAARAGCTGTTGTCTTCAAATYTGTGTGATTCTTCTTTTTWWAAAAAAARGGATCTGGCTGTATATGCAAATACTCCCTCATTTTTAGTGAAAGAACTATATTTTTCAGGTGAAAGCTGAAGCAGTAGTGGTACACTTATCCTGCCCAACTTGAGATGCTCTCACAAGGCCTGMATAGGTGAAGATTAGCAGGGATGGTGCAACTCTTTAGATATGTGCTATTGAAAATGTGCAAAGTGGTAGTGTATGTTATTTCAGCTGCAATGAGGCATGAGATAGAGCCTTCCACTAAAAGRRCAGTGATTAGAAAGGAGACTCATGAGGTCCAGGCAATCATATTCCATGTTGCATGTGAGTTTTTTTCAAGCAAATCCTCATCTAACTGGAACCATCCATTCTTTTAATACAAGCCCCTTAAGAAAGCTAAAATTATTTGGAAACAGAAGCCCATACAATTATCCAAGATAATTGTTCAGGTTTTTTTCAATTGTGGAATTTTGCATCAGCTGAACTGCTGAAAAATGGTCCTCTAAACAGTGAGAGGCACCTTATTGCAGCCTGCATGTCTAATCACCCTTTCACTTGTCCTCCTGACAGGAATTCCAGGCTCCACCTTAGAGAGATCCAGGAGAAAGTACCACAGCAGGTGACTTACTGATCTTCCACAGGRTCTGCTTAATGACATTTTCTCACCTATCCTAGTTCAAAACTAAGGACAAACAGCTGGTACAAGACACAAAGTATAAAATAYTGACTGGCAACTGAAAAAATACTTGAAGAGTGAGGTTTAAGATTGTTTTAAGCACCCTTCCACAGCCATCATAAAACAAGCTGAGATTCTTCTGTGCTTCAATTATTTCCCAAGATCATTTTCTGTTCCTGAATTTATCCACTGAACTTGATTTAAACCGCATATCCTTTCTGCTCCATAAATTGCACATTTCTGCAGTAAATTCCATGAATTCAGATTCAGAACTATTGCAAAAGTTAAGAACAAGCATGGAAACAATCTGTTGATGGACTCTACTGTCTTAGTAATTTTGAAATAGCAATAAAAAAGTTATATTAAGGAAAAAAATGTTGCTTTGAATTTAATAAAAAAGACCATTCCATTCCACTTTTAAATGGTTATAGTACTGGCCACAGAAAGGTCAGGATTTAAGAAAGYAGTAATCATCAAGTTTTGAGGTTCAAAATTATATTCTTGTGAATAAGCTGTATTCTTGTGGCATTCAGCTGAAGTGCTTTCCACATTCAGAAAAACAAATCTGCTCTATTTCAAAGCTGGAAGGGACCACTGTGATTCTCTTTTGTGACGATCGGTCTTCAAAACTAAATGAAGACTTCCATAACTATTAACATGAAAGGAATCCTTTAACATTTTATCTCACATTGAAATGTCCAGGATCTATATATCATTCAGGAGCATCTGTGAAATAGTGAGGTCTGCTGGCAACACACTCTTGTATTTCCACTTCATGCAACCCCTTCTTTTACCACACCCTGTAAGTAGCAAAACTAGTTGCATATTATTATTTCATCATTAAACAATCCTAACTATGGTGAAGCCATGTGGGGAAAGGTAATAGATTATTCATCTTAACAGAAGTAAATGATGACAGGTTTTACATTAAACAAGGGCTATGAAAAAAAYGTCCCTCTGAGTCCAGCAAGGAAGAGAAGATTTTCTTCTTTTATGATTTTTTTAAATTGGTTGCCAGATTATGTTCATTAAATAAGACCCATATTTCATGTGATGGATATATTTCTATTCATAGATGAATAAACCACTATGTGACATTTTGGTTTAAAACATGCACAGTATTCAAAGGCATTGTTTTAATTATGTAAGTGAAATTTGTGTTGAGGTTATCTGAATGATCAGATACAGAAAAAAGAAAAATCTGAAAGGTAACRTGGCAGGAGTTGGAGCTTCTATTCAGTTTAGGCCAACCTAAGCAGTGATCAAATGGCCAAATGATTACTTGGAGATGATAAAGCAGTTTCTGAGAGAACATTCCAGCAGTGACTCCCATCTAAAAAAATGAACAAAACAAAGGTGTTTGAAAAAGGAAGGGATAATAAAGTATTTAGTACATTTAAATTATTTTACAGTGCACACACGAATAGCCAACCTACCTTTTTTTTTTTTGGAAGGTGATTATCTTTCTGAAGAACTGCTGACTTCAGAAARCTCTGGGAAAGACAGCATATCTAAAAAGGCTGTGATAAAAATAGGTATGGAAATTGAAAATGTTATCTTAATTTTTCTGTCTCTGAAAGCATATAATATAGAAATTGTGCAATCATTTTAATTTCTATCCTGCAGATTACATAGAGGAGTACTTTAAAATGTGCATACTACTGCAAAAAAGGAGTAATAGGCAAATGAGAACTGTAGCAAACCWCTAATAGTGAATAATATCTGATTTATTGTATCCAAATAGGAAAAACCTACATTCCAGCAATGGATACAGAAGAGTATATTAGTCAGGAATAAATCTAACTGAACTAAGTCCAAACAACACTGGATTTCTGAGGAGTGTTAGTGCTTTATAAAAACAAGTAAATAAATATTTTATAAAAATTGCTCCACTTTCTTAGCATTCAGCCTTGCTGTAACAGTGCTCTCTGTATTGTGCAGAATTACTGATAGGTCTCTTGTGCCAGCACAGCATCTCAGGGTCAGAAGTTGCATGTCCAGATGCTGATGGCTACTTTTAATCAGCATATAAGGATGACAGAGCTGTGCTGATTAGTAAATCCTGCCAGTAAATCCAGTGAAKCTGCCTGGTAAAGTTCACCCTTGCTCAAGAGCTGCAGGACAGTGTGAAGGTGCAGTGAATGTATCTAAAGTGCATTAGCAAACAGATATCATTAATCATGAACTGCAGTCTTGTCAAAAATACCAGCCTGCATTTCTTTTCTAACATGAGGAATCATGAGCCCTTGAGCCCCATTCTTCTTAATTATGCTGAGATTTATGGAAGAAAGCTGTTGTACTAGATTTCAGCCCAGTTCAGAYAGAGCAAGATTGTCATCATTTTTTCTAGTAGGACTACCCTTGTCTTATAATAAGATAGGCATCAAATCATTACATTTATGAATTTTGGTTGTTATTTTGTGAGATCACATGTGTGATATGGGGAAGCTTATTATTATTCTCTTCTCATTAATATTTTATTTTGTGCTAGAGAAACAAAGAAAGCTTCWTGTAAAGATAGCTCATTCTTCTTGTCACCATTTAGTTCCTTCCTTACTGTTCTCAGTGGCAAGTTAAAATGTAGTATTTCTGAACAGTTAGGTACTCAGCCGTGACCCAACAGAAACATCAATCCTTTCTGACTCTGAAAAGCAGAAAGGCTGCAAAGACAGAACACAATGCATCTTTCAGGATTGTTTTGACTTATCAGCCACCATGATATGAAGGGTATTTATTATCTGTCTTAAGGAAAAATATCTTTTTCTGAAGAAAAGTTCCATTGGTAAGTGATGTTTGCTGTGGAACTACTCACTTGTAACACTCWGGGACCCAACAAAAAGCCTCAAGTCACTTTGTTGCTTTTCTTTTTGTAAAAGCAATTTTTAAGTAATGCAAAAGAAAGATAACAGCTAAAACAGTTGCTGAAAATAGTTGCAGGCCACTGCTTTGAGGACCCTTTACTGCAGTTAATCTCTCAGATGGCTGCTATCACTACCACTCTTTCTGAAACATTTCCTAATTGGCTCCCTGAAAGTTCAGCTTCTTGCCCTTCAAAGAGCAGCAGTATGACTGCTGTCAAAGAAGGAGCCGCTTAACTCAGGGTATGATCTTAATAAAAATTCTGCCTTTCCAGAAGCATTATTGCCTCTACCTTTTTATTTTCCCTCGTAACTTTTTTATCCTCCTATGTTAATAAAAAAGACAGAAGAGCTTGGAGACCATGGAAACCTTTCAAGCAACTCTTTTTGAAAATAGGCAGTCAGGCTCAGCTCTCATGCACATTGGTGTGGTGATTAAGGAAGAGGTGGGTCCTTCCTCCCTGGGAACAGTTTCACGAACCAAGTGCAAGGAGTAGGGAAGAGCTCTGACCAAATTTGCACCTCAGGCTGTGGTTTTCAACAGACACTAAAGTACCACCAAGCTCAGTCTGGTTTCACCAGATATTAGAAATTTTTAACTTCAGAAGGAATTATTATGATTTAAGGAAAARCTTCTGTTATTCAACTGCCACAGAACAACTTCATTCCCCCTGAGTATTCTGTTTTGATTTGTCATGARAGTATGAGGCAAAGAGCTTCTCATCCAGTGTAATTTCCCCCAAAGCATGTGCAAATGTTGATTTTTTTTGCTGCTAGCAAAAAAATCTAAGGACAATAAGGAAAAAAAAAAGTATTTCCACATGAATTTTATAAAATTACTACTAATGAGGCTAATTGCAGAGCATTTATCTACTAGTTAAGGAGGGGAGAAGATGGATTTTATTTCTGAGATGGTACCTCTTGGTTCAAAATACCTAAATCTTCCTTCATAAACTGAAATACTGAGCCAGATTCTGACTCAGTGATTCTCTTGACAATAGGTTAGATGATTTGCCTTTCTTCCAAGGACCACATARCTATTTAAAATAAAAGGTGGAACATTATCCAAAGGGTCTGAGAGCAGCCAAGGGACTCCTGTGCATAGTAGCCTAACCTTCTATCTTGGGCTGCAYGATTCAGAGGTGGATCAAACAGACCTGYCATGCAGCTAGGACTGAGAAGACTGGACAGCCCCTAACACAATGATTTGGACATGCTTCTGTGAGATGGGTCTTGAGAAATTATCTCAGACTGAGAGAACTCCCTCTCTCTTGTTTTGGTACTTCAGGATAAGTACCAAACTAAGTGGGCTATGGGGCAGAAAATTATTGGTGTCTCTAATTTGCAACCTGATGTCTTAGTTATTTGTACTTCCTGTAGGAAGTACATGCATGAAGGATCTCTTAAGCTGTGCCAGGGGAGGTTTAGGTCAAACACCAGGAAGAATTTCTTCACAGAAGGGTGGTTGGGTGTTGGAATGAGCTGCCCAGGAAGGTGGTGGAGTCACTGCCCTTGGAGATGCTTAAAAAAAAACAAACTGGATGTGCCCCTTAGAGTCATGATCTAGTTGACAAGATGTTTGGTAATGGGTTGGACTCAATGATCACTTTTCCAATCTAAATGATTCTGTGATTCTGTTCTACTCAAAATGGATTATTTTTTTTCTGGGTGCTTCTTTTCAGCAAAAAAAGGGTAGTCAGATTTTGTTTATTTGAACTGACATCCATTCTTCCCTCTAGCCTATCATTTGGCTGCTGGACAAGAGAGATTTTGGCCTATTCTCAAAACGAATTGCTAAGATGTTGCAGCCACAGTCCTGAAAGTCCTGCTGTCCTGGAGGCTGAACTCAGAGTGAATTCAAAGCCATAACACTGAGTAAAGACTGAAAGCCAATTGACATTTTATGCTGCTGAAACAATACAAAAAGAACAGAGTGTTGTTCAGTTACCCAGTCTGTATCACTGAGATTAGAGTGAGTTAAAAAAAATACTACTTTATGGAATATGTGATATTAATATATCTCCACTAACTCTTCTCAAGAGTAACAGACAAAACTTCTTTGGAAAGTGAAAAATAAAATAAAAGTACTGTGGGTTTTGAAATAATATACCTACAATTTATACTTATTTTTTTACATTTTCTTTTTTAGAATCATAAAAGGTGCTGAGTTGGAAGGTACACATCAAGATCATTGAGTCCAATTCCTGGCCTGACCAGGACACCCTAAGATTCGTATCATGTGCCTGAAAGTATTATCCATGTTTTTTTATTTACTAACAAAGAACTGGATACCCTATAAAGTTCCTTAAGCTGTATTACAGAATCTCTGCCAAGGCAGCAGTAGAGAAGGAGTACATTACTCYATCAAAATTTCTTGCACTAAATTAACTCTAGAAAGATCATTTTTTTGAAAGAGGATAAGGAACCGTGAAAATGAGACATTTGTATTGGCTGTGTAATGATTATACATATATTAGGTAAATCCTGACAAAGCAAAAATTAGTGTCTGATTTCTTCCTCTTCTTTTATTATTTGTGGTCTTGTTTTGCACCTGTTCAGCACTTGTCCTCACRGATGCATTTAGCTATGGTTCAGGCACTTGCAGGGGCAAAATGAGAACAGATGCATCACAAGTACAAAATATATGCTAAAAGGACACGTCGTAATGAGAAATCAGAGCTCAATGGGAGGAAAMACAAAACATGTCAGGATATAGAGTATACAGACCTAAAATTAGCATAGGATAGATACATTGAAAAGACAAAATTCAGCAGATAAGRGCTCCTGGTTTATTGTCTAAAATATGCCTATCTGCATTCCCAGGGAACAACATCAATCTGTCTTGATTTCTGAATAAATTGAGCTCTCAAGCRAAATCCCTGTAAAAGAAAGCAGCTCTATTTTTATCTCTGTGACCTTTTTAGAAGGACTTTAGGGTAGAAAGAAACAAACTTATCTAAATTCTTTCTATCCAAAATCAAATTCTGTTTCCCTATCTGAAAAAATGTGTTTTGCCATTGTTTTCCACTACCCAGCACTAAGAGCCTTTGAAAATTTGCATGCCACAACAGGTTTCCTTACAGGTTTTGTCTGCTCTACTACTGGTCTTTAACTGGTGTTAAAACATGTATGTAAGAATCTAGATTCCAAATTCATTGACGTTCAGCAGTACCTTTAGTTAGTCTTTGATCAAGATCTGAATTTAAAGAAATAACCTTATGAATGCATGGGAAATCACACAAATCCACAGTTTTTACTAGCTATATTAAATATATTAACAGCCACAGTTAAATTTTTTTTTTTTGCATTATTTTAATTTCCCAGGATGTACAAACCCTGGTTAAATTAGGAACTTCACTGGGATTGATAATACCTAGTTTGAAACAGATTGAATATGTATTCAGGGCATATATTCCAGAATGAGAGAGTGGGTGGCACGGATAAAGGATTTTTAGACAGTGTTATGTAGGGCAAGTTTTGCATTTTTGAAAGCACCGGGATTGTTAGATAACTGGCAGAACCAAATCAGAATTTTTTTAACTTTGGTCTTTAAGGGTGTGATATCAGGAGACTAGCAAAAGGCAGATACAGTGCTTAATCGTAAAAAACTAAAACATAATGAATTGTAGACAAATCAGCTTAATGTCACCTTCTGGGAAAATCCCAAATCAATCCAACTGTTCATAAGAATTTGGAAAATAGAGAAAGGGAACAGTGGTCAGAATACAGCTGTGTGTACCAAGTCATGTCAAATCAGTCCATTACCTATGAAATGTTAACAGGGGCATTCCATAGAGCAGTAAGAGGTTTCAGTCATATACRGGTTGACTGTATTTAGGTTTTTTACACAGTCTCAAGTAATAATTTCCAAAACACACTTACAAAGCATGGCTGTCAGGGYGCTTCTCTGAGGGTGCAAATACACCTAAATAATTGTACTTAAGTGTGGGGAGATCAATGATATAACCAGAATGGAAGTATATATCAAGTGGGGCTTCATAGAAATCAGAGATCTGTTGCAAAGTTACCGATAGTTTTGTTAGGAATTACATAATACTGAGAAAATGTGTTTCATTTCCATGTGGCACAAGCTTTATAGACCAGGTCAAAAATTCAAAAGAATCTTGCCAAAAGCAGAGAAATTGTCTGGAATRCAGAATGAAATACAGCAATATACACTTGTAAAATATATGCTCAGATAGAAGGAATTGCATATATTGCAGATACAAAAATTCAGGAGCCTCTTTTCAGAAAATTCRGTTATTTCCCAAATTTCAGCACTAAGTAACAGTATCAGGTACTTGCTCTAAAAAAACCACAGGATTGATAATTTTTGAATAAGCAAAGTCACTGCAAAGTCACCTGCAAAGTCACCCTTTTCCTTTACTCAGCTCTGGTTAAGGCAGAAAACTAAACTGATCAGAGGTTAGAAAATGGATCTTATGGGAAAAGAGTGAAGTAAAAGGGACAGAAAAGACAGAGGGATGCAGTGTGATTCAGGTTCATGTGACCCAAGGTCTAGCTTTATGTAGYATGTTTGGCTAACTTTGATTCTGTTTTAGTGGGATGTTGGAAAGTAATTCAGTTAAAACCATGAAAGACAAGAAATGTGTAGAGAAGTGAAGTTGCTGAGATGGTAGTGACTAGTAACTGAAGGACTCAAAGTGAAAACTAGAAACATAAACCTTTGAAAAGGGTAGATAATTAGAAGACAGCTATCCAGGCTGTTCCAAGATGCAATGGATGTYGATATTTTCTGTCCTGACTGATACAGCTGACACAGATACCTAAAGTGTGGCAAGGAAATCAATGTTTAACTTGGTAACTGCCCATATCAACCTATAAACACTTTTTTTTCAAACCTATTTAATCCTGTTTATAGATTTCTCCTGGGCATAGTCAGAGATGCTCAAGCAAAAGCAGTGCATTATGTAGAGGATTACAGCARGAAGACCATAATACCAAAGGGTTGATGCAAAGAAGAAGGGGCAAATCTATTTTAAAATAATGAAGCAGCTGATGTGGCTTAAGATCCTTGATTAGTAAAGGTTTAGGCAGAAAACCTTAGACAGACATTTAAATAAGAACTCAGTTACAGCTGATTTTGACTTAGAGCAGAGGGGATTTAAGGTTGACTTTATACTAGCATTTGGAGTTCCAGGAAGCTTCATAAGCAAACAAAAAGGTGGACAGAGATCAGACTTAATATAGTGTTGGGAATACTGCACCAGGAGCAATGTCAATGATTGTGCAGTTTCTCAAGGGCAATTTGTGTCCAAGGCTTCTGACAATTTAATGTTCAGCTCATCTCTAGAGAAGGAGGTGGAGAATAAGGTCATTAAATGTAACTGGATTGTAACACTGTATTCTGCCTTCACTGACTGCTAAGGTTTATTTTGGAGAGAGACAGAAGAGAACAGAAGTACCAGAAACAGACATGCTGAGGAAACATGAAATTTTGTGGGGGATAACTCAATCAGGCTCTCCAGTTTCTACTTTGTGTAGAAGGTATAAAACCTTGACTGCTGGTGTCTCCTGTGCTCAAACTGGCTAGGGCTGGCTCAGGTACACAGTGCAGCAACATGCAGTAACCAGATATTGGTTTGTACCACAATAATTTACTGAATTCAATGGAATTGAAACAACATTCTGTGGAAGTTGAAAAGCATCATTATTTTACAAATTGTAACAGTAATAATAGAACAGTCTCCCATCAAAAGATCTTTCTAGGGAAAAAAAACTGGCAAATACCTCAAGGTGTGTGTGTGTGTGTGTCTGCATGTGTGAGACAATTAGCCTGCTGTTGTTTCAGCAGAACAGTGCTAGCTAAAGATCTGTTTAAAAAATTAAATTCCTGACATCAATTACAAGTATTGCTTAATCTTATTTTTTAAAAAAATGGTAATTAGGTTTCACTCCTACAAGCAGCAGGATAATTGGGTCCCCAAGGTCTGGAATAAGGTTAAACAATTAAACTGTATTTGCAAATGAAACTATCCTGATTGGCACTTGAAAGGATAAAAGGTTTATTTGAAGTTGTTAGGATTTTAACCCATGATTTTGTGAAGTCCATGTATATCAGACTTAGTGCTAACTTAAAATATCTCTCCAGACACCTCCAGACTTTGGATGGTATAAGCAAAGTTGTCCCTCTGAGTGTAAAAACAGTTCACCGAGCAATCCCTCTGACTTCTTGACTCAATATTAGGATTTATTATTGGTTAGTAAATTATTGATTATTGGGTCAATATATCTTGAAATTCAGCTCAACAAAACAAAACATCTATTTATCACAGCAATTTTAGAGACAAACTGAAACAAAGGTAGATTTATGAACCCACCAAAGGTCACACAAGTGAGTTAGCAGCAAAACAAGGAATTAGGTCTTCTGAAGGTCTGCTTTCAATCCAACATCTGTACAGCTAGGCTTAAAATCAGCAGAGAACTAAAGCAGCCTGATAAGACAGGAAATTGATGAYAAATGATACAAGAAATAATGTTATGGAAGTAATTTTGTTTCTTGTTTGTGCAAAGTCCAGGAAAAATGCAATTCAGATTGATTTCTGGTTCAGCTATGCAGAAGAGTGATCTGAGCCAGTACTCTATGCCATTATATACAACGGGTTTATATAATGTGAAGTGATGAGGCTGGTGAAAAAAAGAGACCATGGAATTGAATGATATCACAACTGCTGACCCAATTCAGCACAGACATTAAATTTAATGGCATTCTTCACTGCATTAACTTGATTCAAAATGGCAACTAAAATATTTTTTACAGCAGATAATATGAGMTTATCTGTTAAAATATGCTCTCTATAGTTGAAAAATACAGAACAGTAAGCAAGATATGGCAGTGGATAACCTAACACTTAAATTGTAACAATTCGGCATTTACACAATAGAACACTATTTTGTTGTCACTGATTTTGATATCCCAGAATTTCTAGAACTGAAGAAGATACCTGAGATCACAACAAAAGCCAGACTGAAAGCTGGCCTCAGATCTACAAGCAATAAAGGGAGAAAAATTAGAATCTCTTGAAAATATGAATAACAGTTTAATAATTCACAGATAATKATTTCATTTCCGTGTTTCATTATCAGGAAATCTAGAACCTTTTAATTTTTAATTAACTTCTAATGTAGGAATTAAARCATTAAAAGTAACCAACTTTCCTGGTAACCATTGTGGAGTAAGTAGCAATAATATGAATACAAAGTCTTGGCCAAACCATTGAACATCTCCAGWTTGAATGAACCTGTAATCAGCCCCTCACAGGATTATCTAGAATTAATGGTGTTGAATCTTAAATAAGGATTAGAGGAATTTTTTCATACCTCGGAGAAATTAATTACCCACAACAATGGGTTCAAAATATTAGATGCTCCTGCAAAGAATACAGAAGGATTTGTTTCACTATGCATCTCTTCATAGAGTTTTCCCCCAAAAGTCAGCCAAATTAATTGCATGGCCTTCACATGAATTAGGATGAGAAACTGCCCATACTGAGTTGAAACAAAAAGTGCTCAACTACAGAGTTGTAAAAAAAAACTTCTCTGAAACCATATATCCTCTGCATATAGCCACATAACCCCCTTCGTTTTATTGAACAAGTGTTGTCTGAAAAATAAATCTGTTGTTTGAGGTAATTCAGTAAGTTTTTATTAAATCAAGTCTACTACTCTAAAAGCAACTGAAAGTATACACAGATTGCTCTTTAAGTAAAACAARCAACATCAGAAAAATTCTTTGGAAAATTGTTGACCTAGTTATCAGGAGTGTTGTTAGATTTCTTCATTGAACAGGAAGACGGAAGGATATTTGGTGCACATATCACACAGTGTGAATAGTGAAAGTAATATATAGATTCAAATACAGTGTCTGCAATGCCTTTCTTTCAAGTTGATGCAAGAAAAAACCTAACTCTACCAAAATATTCTTGGAGTTACATATATTTTTCAGCCATTTCAGAGGAATGTGTATGTTTGTTCTGTGTCTGGTGAAACTGAGTCAGTTCTCATGGACACAGCAGACAGGCTGGAGGATTTCCATGCTGCTTTTGCAGGAGAACCATGGATTGACAAGTCCACTCCCCTGACACTACATACATGCACACACCAATTATTTAGAMTTGGTTCCTAACAAAGGTAGATGAGTCCATAGCCTTACAGTTATGTTTAAATTTTGAACACAGTATCCACTCTTCAAATAGATACATGCAACTGCAAAAAGTCCTAGAAATGGCCAGGAGCTGGCTGAGATAAAGTAAAACCCTATGTTTTTTCCACCTGGCAGTGCTGCTTAACAGGCCTGAGAAGCAGCTACTTCAATGGATAAGCATTTGATGGGAGAGACGTAATTCTTAGTTCTGGCAGCAGCAGTTATTCTTGCTTGYAGTTAATTAGTCCATCTGAGGAAGGTGTGATAGCCTGCTGATACAAATCAGTGGCCTCAGACCTGGTTCTAGAGGCTTTAACCATAGTTCCCTGGTACCTGAATTTAATCACATATGGTGTGGTCAGCTGCACATTGCATTCCTCCTGCAGTGCTGCTGCAGATATCTATAGAAGTTTTCTGTTCAGGCCAGGGAAGAGCTGTGTTCAAACTGCAGGAAGTTCCCCATGAGTTATTTCAGGAATTGATAGTCCTGTATCTAAAAGGTGGGTGAACAAGTGTTAAGCAAAAGGGATTTCAAGTGTAACAGGTTTAAATTGGAATGTCTGCCTTCTTGACTCAGGAATATTACCAGGAAAGCTGATGCTCTGCCTTGTGGGTATATGCTTCAGGAGTGTCATGGACTGAAAAATAGGATGGCTGTTATGTTATTGCATTGCTTCACTGTGGTGGTTACGGCTTATTTTCAGTAGACATTGATCAGGACTTTCTTATTTACCATTAACTGTCTCTCTGTGCTGCTTTCCCCTTGAAAAAAAGTGTGGTTTAATAGGCACAAATATCATAGTGAGAAATGGGACTGTAAGAGGAGCCAAAACCAGTTATGCTGCTTTTGTTTTCTTCCTTCAGTCTCTAGGAATAGAAAAAGCTTTCCTAGGCACCAAATAACTTGACTGCCTAAGGTCTGGGTTTCGGCTTAAACCCTTGCATGCTATTGACCTTCAGGAAAGYTGATCTTCCTAAGAGGCAGTTTTGCAACACTTCAGTGTTGAGATTCAGGCTATGAATGAGTCACCCAGGATCCTTTCTTATTGCATTGTTTCTTCAAATCTTGAGAGGGGTCAAGTACAAATTTGTGGGACAAGTCTTGAAGCGATTCCCAAGGCCTACAGATCCTTAGCTGTGAGTTTTCTCTTACTTCCTTTTACTTATACTTTTAAATGAAAAACAAACAAAACAAAAATAAAAATGTCACACTGTGACATTTTGTTTCCAAGGATGAGCTAGTAGGGTGAGGAAACTTCATAAAAACAGAGTCTTAAGTGAAAACTCCACATTAATGAGCAAAAATTCAAATCCCTCAGATCATATTTATCTTCAAAGAACTATGCCAGCCTTGAAATGACTCCTGTTTTTTCTTGACCTTGGCAGGTTTCCAGAAAAAAAGCTGCACAATCTGGAGAGCTCGGATGCAGGTTATGTAGGAATAATTCAGGGACTCTATTTAAGGAACATATGCTGCATCTACTTATTTCTAACAGATGCAAGGATAAAAAGTAACTATACTAAAGAAAATGAATAACAGAGAAAGTATGATAGTCAGGAACATGTTAAAACTTTCAGGAAAAAAGCATTGCAACAAATTCCAGCAGGTGATTTTTTTCCTTTTCCTTTTTAGAAAAAGGATAAAAGTAGATAAAGTAGATAAATGTAAAAGTAAGTTGTGATTTATTATTTGCAAAGATGAATTCTTTCTGATTGAGAAATGAGTTCTCTCTCACAGAAGGATACTTGTCTTGTTACATGTATGTAAACTGAGAGTAATTGCTAACCAGGAAATGGCAGTGTCAGGTTTACACTACAGTATATTGGACTGGATCTATTCTGTTTTCCTCCTTGTCTAGAACAGCTAAGCAATTTTGATTGTTAATTTGGTTTTTATTCCCTTAAGTAGTGTTAGATAAGGGCAGTTGCAGTCATTACCAGATTAGGACAAGGATAGCATGGCAACCTGACACAGCAGCTTCCTGAAGAGCACCTACAAGAAKGCTGGAGAGSGACTTTATACAARGGCCTGTAGTGACAGACAAGGGATAATGGCTTTAAACTGAATTGGGGTCAGTKTAGATTAGATGTTAGGAAGAAATTCTTTACTGTGAGGGTGGTGAGACRCTGGAACAGATTGTCCAAAGATGTGCATGCCAAATCAAGGCCAAGTTGGGTGGGGCTTTGAGTAARCTGGTCAAGYGGAAGMTTGGCAGTGGGGTTGGAACTAGRTGATCTTTATGGTCCCTTCCAACCCAAACCATTCTATGATTCTGTGATGTCAACACCCATAAAGAGCCTGGGTATRAAAGACTGCTCAGAAAGATCTTGGGCAACCATCTGCCTTTTGATGTGCGTGTGTGATGCATCCTGAAGTAAAGGTGCAACCTATAGAGATAGAAATCTTTAAAACARCCTTGATAAAAATAGCCTTTCATTTTCCACCTCAGTTTTCTCCCCTCTTGGTTGTGTGCTTACAATCTCCTATGTTTCCATGAAAGCAGCAATGCCCACAGGGAGCCGTTTAGTCTCTAGACAGCTGTACAAGAGATGCTATTAGGGTTCTGATTAGAAGGCAAGATAAATTTGGAAAGTAAGTTTCAGAAGTCACCAAACACAATATCAACCTGTGCTTGAGAGCATTCTGACATCCTTTCACTAGTCCAGCAGGAAKGGAGGCAACAGAGCCGAGTAGAGCCAGCAAGAAATTTAGCACTTTTGGGTGTCAGTTAATGCAGCTGCCTTTATTCTGAGACACAAGGATTTTACCTGAAGGCACAGTAAAGCTCATTCAGCAGTATCACTTCTGTCTGTCTCTTAATCTGAATCACTACAGACATCAGTGGCTCTGTGCTGTAACTGGTACCTAACGGGCTGGAAAAATTGAGGGAGGATTGGTTCCTTCATGTTCATGCTGAACACGAAACACACACTTTTTTTGTCYTATTACCAGTTTCTACTCTGTGTATTTCTGGGGAACTTACTAAATATATTATTTGTATAGCATATTTCTTTCCTGAATATCTTTTATGGCAAATAGTGACTCTGCTTTTCTTTTTAATTCAGTCACAAATTACCCATTAGACACATACTTTGTTTTGGAGACCTGTTAGAATGTGCACATGTGAATAACTAATTTTCAAATCTGRGATATTCAAACAGTGACACCATTATGAAGATGCAGTTGTTCACTAGACCAGCTTTATACTTTAGCTGAGGGGTTTTTTTTTTCTGTTGTAGCCAAATAAAATAAGTTCAGAATGTACACAAAGTTTTATTGCATATATTTTGTTTCTCAAGTTTGTCATATATACCATGGTTAAATGTTGTGGCCAAGAAGATTTTGCACCTTACTGGGTTAAAGCTGGATTATGTCCTGTTAGTGTGATGGATGTCATGCTCTAAGGTTAGTGTCTTGAAAGAATTTGTGTAAGTTTGTGCAGTGCCCAAGGGTGACAGTTCAAAATTTCTTAGCAAAACAGCAAATTAATCTTCCCAAAGTGTACTCTTTAGCCTGAGTCACCTTGTCAATCAGGTGACAGCAGATGCCAATTCACTGGTGTTCAGCTCCTTGTCTAACAAAGTCACTGCCTTTCCTTGCTGTTTCAGAGTTCAGAAAAAAACAGGCTCTGCTTTTTTTGCAGATCTCTGCAGTCCTACACGGTCAATAGTAGTAACACCTTGCTCTTTGAGCATTGGTGAGATTCTGCCGTATCTGCCTGTTCTCAGGATCCAGGGAGAACACTGGAGAGAAGGAGAGCTGGTTTTAACATACACTAATGGTGAGGGGGAATTAAATATAAATCAGAAGTTATTTAACCGTGATGGAAAAACTGCAAAAATTTAGAACTTTAGGAACAGAAGAAACCTAATTGGAGAGGTGGAACTATAGCTAACCTCTTTTACTGACCTYTTAGTTCAAATTTTTCACTTGAGAATGATACATTTCAGGAAACTGACACATTCCTTTTTATACAATTTCTTCAGTAACCTTGTGAGAGAGAGTGACTGGTTTTTAAAACATCCAGAACCTGTATGTCCTATAGCATCAAGTTCAAACTGAAAAGTAGTTGGACATCTGGTCAGAAAGTATTTGACTTCAGCTTTGCTTCTGTTTTCTTAAGTTGCTATTTGGACAGGACACCACTCTCCCTTCTGCCCCCTCAAAAATTTCAGCAGCAAAACACTTTATTTTTCTATCAGATATGACATTTTTTGTAGAGGAGACAAAAATGTGATTATTTTAAAGAAAATATTGCATAGAACTGCACAGAGGTGATTCAATATTTTTTCATCATGCACTGTAACTTGAGATGCTCTTTTTGCAAAGTGCCAGTCTACAAATGAGATGGTCCTTTGTCAAGGATATTGTCAAGAACAAATTTGTGAACAAATACTTTCTTGTTTATTGAAAGGYAGACACATCACTTGTGGAAATCCATTATGAATGATAATGGAATATGTGGAATAAATGTCTTCAAAAATTTCAGAAGGGCAACTTTATTCATCTGGATGAAAAGTCATCTGTGTATGAAGCCAGAATATTAAATGATCATTCTAGGAAAAGTCAGTAGGAATAGGATATTTCATCTTTTTCTTTCCAAGAGATTTTTTCTGCCTAATAAATCCAAAGCTCATTTCAACTGTGAGAGTTACAAACTTATACTGGAAAGTTAAAGTATTAGAAGGATTCGCCAAATAATCAAAAGCTGTTCTTTATGGTTTACACAAAATCAATAAAAGATACTTTAAAAAGCAGTCAGCAGTTTTAGTTTCAGTAGCTTGCCAGATGTTACTGCATACATATATATTAACTGCACCATGTAGCCTGAGTCATTCAGATGCCTAAATGAGTATTTGCCATGGGCAGTATGGAGAAGCCATGTCCTGTAGACTACACTGCCATGGTGATCTTTGTAAGCCATGGTAAAACTGAATCAGAAAGATCCCCTTCTCTTTGCCTCATAGATAAATTATCCCCACTTTGGCTGAGACACATGAAAATTTGCACTCCCTATCTGTTTCTATATCTAAAAAGTGTATATACAAAAATAATCACATGTAAAATGAAAATGCATTGTTCTACAAAGGTAATTTACAAGCCTGACTGTCCTGGTTTACAGCTGTAAGCAGAGTGTAAAACAGACTTGCACAGGGAGTMTCTCACTTCTGTGGGAAAATGGTAGCCTGAAACTTATTGTGGGAAATCTCTTCCTTCAGGCTAAAACTGAGGACCCCAGAACTATGACCACACAATAATAAGTAAAAAGCCTATTCAGTTTTCTGCCTTCATGTAATCTCTTTGTGGTACTCTTGTCAGAGACAGTTAGAAATAAACCTGTGACAAAGAGCAGCTTGCCTCCATCTTCTCCTTTGCAYCACCAGCTTTGGACACATTTGCAATACGGAGCACTAGGAGGCAGCAAAAAATCAGTGTAAAGTTTACAGCTGCACTGGTGCCACAAGAAATGTCCCTGGATCTCCTTGGAGCTGACCTAGGATGAGGAACAATTAAAAAGGGCAAGATTTTTTTGTATACTTGGGAGAAAGGGKTTTAGTAGTMTGAATAATTCTTCAATCCATTACARGTGTTTCTGAAATCTTCTCTCACTCCAAGGGTTTAATAAGTAAATATTTATCTCTGTGGTTTCCATTCGTTTACTTTGCATTTGACTGAACTTTGGATATTGCCAATTTCACGGCACATGACTACCCATTGGTGGGAACASAGAGCAGAGACAATGGTGATTCAAGTTGTCRCACTTCTCTGGGATGATGAWGTTGTTTTTTGCCCCTTGTGGGCCAGCACATTAAAGAACCATTGGCATTTACACCACTGGCCTCTGTAGTTGCATTGCCTCAGGCCTCCCCATTGGGAATATCTGCCCCAGTTCTCATGTTTCATATGATAGCAACAGCAGCAACAGAGAGTAGGAGAAGATGGGAAAAACCCCTGACTTTCCTRGTAAGATACCTAACATCAGCACTGATTCTTTGGCTTTTCCTTTTTGAATGCTTAATGTCCATTTTATTCCAACCCAGCAAAGCATTTTTCACACAGATTTAACTCTGGATGCATGATTCAGAGGAAATTGGACTACTTGTATAAGGACACAGTTGTAGAAAACAGCTTAGTGATATCTTTGTGTCAGACCAAAGGCAGGCTTCTCAACCAGCCAAATCCTATTTGTGATTCTCAAAGCCTTGTAAATGATCACAATAGGAACTGCTCAAATGTCATTTACCGTGAGTAAAAGTGCTGCTGTCTCAGAAGAAAACAGGAAGCAGGAGATTTACTACATGAATTAAAAGTAGTAATAAATAACATCATGTTTTTGGGATACTGCAAGGGCAATGAGGGAGAATGAGTCACTTCCTATTTGCAGCAATTATTGCAAGGGAAGAGACTCGTATTTTTTGTTTTTACAGTCTGCACTGTGATATCCTTCACATGAAAAATCCAAACCTGCCTACATGCAAATGTTTAGCTAGATGTAGCTAGAAGTTTTGGAAGGATTTTGAGTGAAAATACAAAAATCTTGGCAAATTCTGTGAGGTGTTTCATCTGGGATCACCTGGAGGTCTGAGTGATTTGTATTTATAGAATCACAGAGTCACAGGATGAACTAGGTTGGAAAAGACCTTTGAGATCATCAGTTTCAACCTATGACCTAACACCTCCTCATCAACTAAACCATGGCGCTGAGTGCCACATCCAGTGTTTTTTTAAACACTTCSAGGAACAATGACTCCACCACCTCCCTGGGCAGATGATTCCAGTCCCCAATCAGTGAAGAATTTCTTTCTAACATCTAACCTAAACTTCCCCTGGTGCAGCTTAAGACTGTGTCCTCTCGTTTTGTCGGCTGCTGCCTGGAGAAAGAGACCAACCCCCACCTGACTACAGCCACCTTTCAGGAGGTTGTAGAGAGTGATAAGGTCACCTCTGAGTCTCCTTTTCTCCAGGCTAAACAACCYCAGCTCCTTCAGTCATTCCTCACAGGGTTTGTGTTTCCAGCCCCTCACCAGCCTCGTTGCCTCCTCTGGACGYGCTCAAGTGTCTCAAGGCCCTTCCTAAACTGAGGGGCCCAGAACTGGACACAGCACTCGAGGTGCAGCCTCACCAGTGCCAAGGACAGGGGAAGAATGACCTCCCTGCTCCTGCTGGCCACACYTTTCCTGATACAGGCCAGGATGCCATCGGCCTTCTTGGCCACCTGGGCACACTGCTGGCTCATGTTCAGCTGCTGTCACCAGCACCCCCAGGTCTCTTTCCTCCTGGGCACTGTCCAGTCACACCGTTTCCAGCCTATAACATTGCAGGGGTTATTGTGGCCAAAATGCAGGACTCAGAACTTAGACTTATTAAACTTCATCCTGTTGGACTCTGCCCATCCATCCAACTGTTCCAGGTCTCTGCAGAGCCCTCCTACCTTCCAACAAATCAACACACGCTCCCAGCTTAGTGTAGTCYGCAAATTTACTGATGGTGGATTCTATCCTCTCATCCATGTAGTCAATAAAAGTATTGAACAGGACTGGCCCCAGCACAGACCCCTGAGGGACACCACTGGTGACTGGCTGCCWGCTGGRTGCAGCACCATTCACCACCACTCTCTGGGCCYGGCCATTCAGCCAGTTCCTAACCCAGCAMAGAGTGCTCCTGTCCAAGCCATGGGCTGCCAGCCTTCCCWGGAGTGTGCTGTGGGAGACAGTGTTTGCTTTGCTGAAGTCCAGGTAGACTAGACATCCACAGCCCCTCCTTCATTCACTATATTCCTGCCCCCTTGTCCAAGCCCACCAAACATCCAAATGAAGCTGTATTAATCAAGAAGGAGTTAAATTATTTGATTCAAAACCCAGAATATTGAGCACAATTAAATGAAAAAAACAGGTATTCTTAGAGACACAGCTGATGTCTTTTCCACAGACGTGCACTGCCTGACTTCAGTGGAGCTATTAGTGAGAGAGCAGCAGGGGTTTAGATACACCACTACATCTTAGAACGWGGTAAATTGAGGCAGCTCCATCGAAGTCAGGCAGTGCACAACTGCAAGGTGTGACAACAGCTTCCTGCCACCTGCATGATTAAGAGAGGCCCACCCYGTGAGTGCTGATCTAACACCAATCTAACACTACCCTCAGCAGAGGTGCTGGCAAGTGTTGAAGGCATGGAGTTTATGGAAAAGGAATACATAACTGCTAATTATTATCTTACTGACACTCTTAGGGTGCTATAGCTGTGCAGAAATTTAAGCAWGACAGTCAAACTTGTCAAAGAAGTTTGCTTCATGCACAATGAGAATGGCTATATAGAGATTGGTTCTGCTGCCCATTAACTGAGGTTTCTAGTGCTTTTAAAGGGAAAATAAACATGCAGTATTGTAAAATTATGTTTGAGTCATTTCATGGAATTTTGTTTCTTGTTTAGGCATAACAAAAAAATTAAGCGTAAAAGAGTAGTGAGTCTTGATAGAAGTTTGAGTAAGTGGTCAAGAGAGCAAATAATATTTGTGCATTTATCTATTAACAAATTTGATTGTGTCAGATTTATGAAGGGAACAAGATATAAAATAAGGCATGAAATAAAATATAAAAATATATTGAAAAGATTTTAGACCATTTGTCAGTAAGGTTTCCTGTATATGAATTCAATATGTTTCTCTCTGATTGTCTTTARTTGAAAAGAAAAATTATTTTGGTTTTTAGCAATTAAAAAAAGCTAACTTTCCTTCTCGTTTTCTACTAACCTAAATCTTTGACTTTATATAATAGTGGTAATGTGGCTGGTCAAAGTTAAGCTAAAGGATATAACAGCTATATTTTAGCTCAATTGAAAAGTAAAGCAAATGTGGAAATCATTAAATTCTATTGATGCAACTTTATTAAACTATAAATATATCTAGGTGCACCAGGAAATACAGATAAGATGAAATGTTGTGTAAGGCCTGCATATTCATTTAGTTAAAGAAAACTGAAGAAGTTTAATTAAAGAAACTGAAAAAGTTTCTTTTCCTTTTTCACTCAAATAGTATAGAAGTATTTCTTTTATCAAGGTACTATTAAACTTTGCTAAGAAACTCACAGTATTTTCTTTAATGCAATTAYTTCCCTCCTTAATGGATTTATTGTTTTTAAAACATGAAAAAAAATATCGGGCTTCTGAATGAAAAAAGAAAACATCTTCGGAATTATCTTTCACTCACCTACAGGGAGGAGGGGAAGGAAATAAACCCCAGTATACACTTTCTGAGATGTGCAGTGTTTTCTGAGAGCTGCAATCTGTGACAGCATCCTGTGTATACACAGCACTGAGGCAGAGAKCTGCATTATGCAAACCCAGTGGCAAGGTGCTATTCCTGGCATCTGCTGGGACTGAGCCATCGAGGCTAAATATGCTTCTATATGGCCTGACATCTGGTTAAACCAAGAGTTTAGACAACACCTGAAAATCCTGCTGAGCTCTTCAATTTTGTCAAGCAAAAATTACTAAAGGATTACGTGAGCACCCCTTCAGCTGCTCCCCCAGCTGATACCCAAATTTGCTTCCATGATGTCTCTGAACAGCAACAATTGACAGCTCTTTGTAAATAAATAATGRCAATACTGTAAAGACTTGACAATGGTCAGCTGGCATTGTAAACTAATATACTTCTGAAAGGAGGACTGGGAGACCTGCAAAATGCATTTAGATGCAGAGTTTAGAGGGGTTTTGATCCCGGTTTACAGAKATATGTGAGGGGAGAAGCCTCTCATTCTTGACAACACTATGGTTTAGCTGATAGTTGAAAGTTGGATGAAATGAAAGTGGACTAAACTTAAAATGAAAATGTATGCACATTTTTCGCACTAGTCTAGTACTACAACAGATTTTGAAGTATGTGACAGATCACCCAGCTCCTGAATTCTTTAAATCTAGGTTGCCTGTTTTCCTAGATGTGTCTTTTAATTGCWTTGCCATTAGGCACTACTCAGGATGTGTTGAAAAGAATTTTATGCCATGTCTTCATGAGCTTTTAACCAAGTGATAATAATGTTTCTCTTCAGCACTGACAATTAAAAATGGAATTGCTGCTCTGATGAAATCAACCACAACTTYCACCCTGCTTTTTGCTGGAATGAGATTTTATTTCACAAACACATAAATGCTTGCAGTCTGTGCTGTTGGCCCAAGTAGCTTAATCTTGCCAAACTATATTTGGTGACTGCTTATCTACCAAATAATAAAGTGGTGCTGGTGATGCCTCCTAACCACGACAGAAGCTGACTGACTGTATGTGCTACTCATTCCTTTTACATGAGGTTCACCATCTTCCTCTCACTGTCCTAAGACAGATGTCAGGACATTTGTGAAGTTAGTGTGGTTCATTGGACATTGTATAAATACTTTGCAACAGAATAAATTTTATCTCAAAATTTTAAATTGCAGTACTATTGAAAATGGAGCACACCCATTACGTTTACTATCTTTCTGGTAACTTCATTTGAGATCCAACTACATCTCTGAAATTAAAGCTTCCCATGATTTGGTTTGCTCTCAACTTTTATCTCACTCTTCATATCATCTGCTGTCCTGTGAAGTWTTGAAGGAGCTTTCATAGAACAAAATAGTTCTTCAAAGCAAAGGTGAATGCTTGAAATAAAAAACTGAAATATGTATTTCTGTAGGTACTAGCTAGTAAAAATGTGAAGGAACATAATTTACAAATGCAGAATGTTCATGAATGGAATCTTTTCTACCAGYAAGACTATTTTTACTGGCAATTAGATTAACAAAGTTATTGACTGATTAGGTAAAAGGCTGCATTTTTTTCTGCCCCTGATAACCAGGTATATGATGGATAAGGCAGGCATGCACAAAGCCCAAAACATCATTAATCTTTGGGTCTAATGGGATTATTAGTATGGTGTCAACAGATCAAACTCACACATCCATCTGCCTATCAGAACAGATTACATGCTCTACAGCACTCAARAGACAGAAAAGTGATACCAACAGATAGGTCATCAAGACATCCTTAAAGTCTGGCATAATTCTCTCACTGCCACTTCAGCTATGTTAGTCTGTAGATTTATTTTTTTCAGGGATTTGAAAGGAGTTGAGTTAAAACTTAACAAATCCTTAAATCCATGGAGTCTATTCTGTGTATTATAAAATTATTTATAATTTACTATTATTATTGTTATTATTATTATTATTATTATTATTATTATTATTATTATTATTATTATTATTATTATTATCATCATCATCATCATCATTATTATCATTTATTTATTTATTTGTTTATTTATTTATTTATAAATTATTTTTATTATTTTGAGGAAAAATAATTTTTGAGGGAGTTTTTCAGAGTTATAGTGAGAGCCAACACAGATATACAATATAATCAATATTAATTCRATGCCTGGAAATACAATGACTATAGGGTAAGCAAACATAAGAGAGAAGCTTATATATTTCATGACTCATGTTTTTCTTTGTGTAAGTCAGAGAAGTGATTATGACACTTAACAGGGAAATTTACACCTTTTAGTTTGATATTCTGCTATCTTTCCTGTTCAGCATGCCATGTAAAAAAWWWAAWWWWAAAMAARCRTTATTTGCTTTCAGATTCMAAATACTGTAAAATTATACTGAAAATACACATCATCAATGCAAGTTTTGCACGTACTTCAGAAAAGATTAATTTAAGGGGTATGAATTTAGGGTGCAAGACCACACATGAATGCTTGAGCTAGTCTGTTATAAGAGTGCTAGCAGTGCTCCCTGGGCAGTGTGCCATAACATGTAATCATTTTACTTCCAGTTAAGCAAGCTGGCTTAAGCTGGGCTTGGAGTGGTAACTCACACTTCTATATAYGGCACAGCAATGCTTTAAATGGAAACTGCTACATCTTGGAAGGGTAAGAGGAAAAAACATACAAGATTAGACACAAGGAAGCCACAATGTCAAGCCTGTTGAATATAATGTGAAAGAACTAACTAGAAGAGTAAGTGGAAAATAACGTTTATTTATTTATATAAATATATAAATTATAYATAWAAATATTATATATATAATTTATATATATATAATATTTACAAGTCAATTTCAATACCATGGACAATCTGATCCTGCCTTTTTACTTCACTATGCTATATGTGAAAGCAATTTTCTAGGCTTTTTAAAATATTTTGAATTGTGTGGGGAATAGTCCTCTCCTGTTATTTCTTTAAATGAACTTCACTGTACTAAGTGAGGAAATGAYCACTTTATATTTCCAGAAAGCCTTTGCCTCCACACAAAAAAATATTACTTTCGTTGCTGCTGTTTGAAAGCCCTTTGCAAACATTAAAGTTCAAACAGCTCTGTGTGAGAGAGATGAGTACTGGACTATAATCAACTCCATTACCTATAGAGCTTTACTTTTCAACTTCATGTAGAATTTCTACAAGCCAGCAGCTGCAAATTAAAGATGATCTAATTTTTTAGTCTGTGGATTTCAGTATACAGCATGAATTGACCTACTGACATTTGAACTGCTTTTATCCACGATTGTATTGTTACTTTAAATTATCACTTGTGTTGTATAGCAGCTGGTCGCCAGGCCAGTACAGAGTATATCTTCTGGTAACTGGGATCCTAAACATCCTACAGTTGTCCCTAGCCTTCCCCACATCAATTATTCTCTCAGCTTCAGTCACTACAAACCCTTCTATATTTTCTTTCTGACCCAATGGAGAGCTCAAGTCAGATATGACTTTTCTTCCTGCACCAATCTCATTGCAGTTATTACCTTTCTATTTTCTTTCTCTTCTCGAAAATTGTTAGCAAAATMTGTTGAAAATTGCAAGTATGGATTGAGCAAAATTATACATGAAAATTCCAGATTTGAGGAAATTTAAAGAAATACGAAACCTCCAGCACTTAGTGTTCCATTTTGACATTTTGAAAGTGAACTTTAAAAACTTGYTTTAGTTTTGCAAATGTAACTACTTTTAAAAAGAAAAGTAAATGCTGGAAATTAAATCAGCTTAAATATAYCTATCATTTTAAATTCTTCTGAATATTACAAACATGATCCTCTGTCTTGGTTTGAAAGACAGGTGTCTGCCAGGGAAAGCCAGAGCCCTCCCCTTGCAATGGAGAATGCAAATCCCCTCCCTCCAAATTATTATAAATTTGAAATTAAGGGGCTTTCAGGCAAAAAAATGTGGGAATGGGAATAACAGTTTTTTTAACTAATATATATATATATATCTAACAAAGCAAGCAAGCAAGCAAACAAACAGCTACAGCATTAATAATAAGGCAGAACCAAGAACCTCGAGGGACCACACATCCCAGGGCAGTCTGATCCCAGTGGCTCTGAGACACCACACTGTAGCAGTGGAAGATCCTGGGCTGGTGATGAAAGCAGATGAGTAGTCCTGCAGCGGTGGTTGGAGCAGCGGGATGTCCTGGCTGAGCAGACAGGGCGAGGTCAGCGTAGGCAAAAGCCGCAAAAGCGACGGCGGGGACAGAGTCGGGCCCACTCCAGTGGGGCAGGAGGAGAGCTCAGAAATCCCTGGGCACACGAGCAGATGGTGGTGGGTTTCCCAGGAGCGGAGTCGATGGTGACAGTGAAACTCCTCTCACAGCAAGTGAACAGCCTGGCGTCCTCTCCTCGAAGTGCCAAGGGCAAGAGTGCCTGCTCCCCCCACCCCCCTGTCCCTTTGCTGCCCCAAATCTCGTGTTACCAGGTTCGGTCTTCTCTTCCCTGGCTTCTTTTGTCTTTGGTTAAGTACTGATAAGTACTCAGTCCTTAAGTGTCATTCTTGAGGGAAAAAATTCCAAAAGGGAAAAAGAAAAGMAACAAATCTAACCCCCAACATCCTCTCACATCCAAGTGAAGTTRGGCAAGGGGAAAAAAGTCATCTCTACATCTGTAACATACAACATGTCATAGTGCAGAAAAATAAGCTTTGTCTACTCAGTTAAACTCTGATTGCTTTTTTCTTTTGAACTGGATTCACTGCTGCAGGGTTCCTGACCTTTGAACCAGAATTCATTTGCCTGAACTCTATGTCTATTCAGTAATAGGATCAGCAAATCATAAATGTTTTCATCTGATGATGATCAATGCATACATGAACAGAAGAGTTCCTGGTTTTTCATCATAATCATTTAATTCTCCAACTTTCTGAACTCACATTTTAAAAAGAGAGAACTTTCTGCTTTCTCACTCATTTTAGGAGCTTATCAAATTCCTTTCMCACTTACTTGTGGTACAACCTTCAGAAGTGCAGAGTAGTTCCCAGCCTCCTGGTTTTAGTCAGGTGATGAATGGGCTTTGCTTTCATTTCTATCCTTCCTGATTCTGAAATCCAGGCTGTACATGCATATATTTCCTGTTTTGACTCTTGTGTGGTTTTTCCATGTTTTTCCTGTCTTTTTTCCATTAATCTGGAGAATAGGAAATGCATCTTGTTTTCTGGTATGTGTACAGAGGTTTTGCTGTTTTCCTTTATCCTTTRCTATTTCTTCATTGCCAAGTTACTTCTGCCATGACTGAAGCAAATTCTGACAGTTGCAAAGAGAGAAAAAAAGTCGTGTTTCTATTTATTCCAATAAAAATGAGATTATTTGGAAAAACTGCCAAATGTTCTTCCTTTTTTTTGTCACATTCTGCCCCTCATGCTTCCAACTCAATAGCATTTCTCTTAAACTTTGGAATCTAAGAGAATTTGGGAGCACCCAATGGAGGTGGCACTGGTCCCTGAGGATTTCCCACACACAACCACTTGCATAATAAGCTGYCTGGTAGCCTAAATGCATGGCACTGTATCTGCAACCAAAAGKTGCCTGCAATCTCCTTATTAAAGGCGAAATGAAACAAAGGCACACAATAAAAATTTGGAAGACTATTTGAGCCCCATGCCATGTTCAAGAACATGCCCAAGTCTCTCCTATCCTCCATAAGAATAACTATTGGCATAGTGAAGGACTGTGTTGATGAAGGTCATGTTACTGGCAATAGGTGGGTATTAAACCCAATTCTGTGGATGGCACATTCTCATTAAATTACTAATTGCCTTCAAAAATATTGAGTCAGCACTCCTTTGAAATCAGTGGAAAGATTTCCATCACCCTTAGTGGGCTTTGTATAGTTCTGCATAATATACTTTCATTTGTAAATGTTGCATTAGACAGGATATTTCAAACTGTGTGATTTGTTTAAAACTAGGAGGTTTTTTCTTAAATCTTTTTTCCTTTGTTGAAAGTGCCTATATTCTCATCCCCAAGAAGGACTGAGTAGTTTCATTTTGAGTCCACACATTATTAAGCACAGACTCATTTTGGTTTCATAAAACATTAATAGTCTTCCAGATAAAACTGGTTTTGTTTCCCAAATGTACCGAGCTGCTTGTTTCTCATAACAATGAAAGCCAAAATAAAATATGTGAAGTGGAATGAAATCACWCAGTTTATTTGTAGTGCTAATGTCATTATTTGATCCAAAGGATTTTATTAACTATTGAAGATTCGGGAACAAATGATGAATGATCTAGGAAGACTTTTTAAGTAGCAGATGTGACTGAAAGATTGACACACATGATGCCAGTTAAAAGACAATAACATTGCTCACTGRAGAAAGCTGAGATAATTATGCAGGGCAAACCTATATTCAATCAACATCGCTTTCATCAGAAGGGGGTGTGGAGCCAATGGGAGATTTGTCTATGGTAGAAATACAAGAACCATCCCAGAATAACTTTCAGGGTCCTAAGCAAACAGCAGATTGTTGGAAAAACAGCTTCTGATCAACACTTTATTCACTGTGGGAATCTAGTATCTTTCATKTGTGCTTTGTCCCTCTAAAACCAGTGAGGTAATTGTAATTTGGTTTAATTGAAGCAGGTGAAAGCCCTGTTTCTGCAGCTCAGACACTGAGGAGACTGCTCCCAAATTGCCAAAGTGTGTAAGTTTGTGAATATTGTTCATCTGCCAAATATTAAGAGAAGTAATTCCTTCTTGGCACAAAYCTTGCCCATGCATGCACTTCCTGACTCACAGCTAGACCCCAGCTTACTTTGCAACGTGCTGTAGTGCACTCAAGCAAGAAAAGCTATTATTGAGTCCTAAACATTCAAAGCTTGCWTCAAAAACTAGACTTTTTCATAATCTGAGATAAAATTGTGCCTACTGCCAGATGCTAATTGTGTTCAGTAGAATAGCGAGAAGAGTCAAACTGCAGTGACATGGACAAGGAGGGGCATATAAGAAATTTCTTTGGCTGGCATAGTTATTCAGGGATACTCCAAACAAGGTGCTTTCATTCTTCTCTCCAAAGAGGGTTTGTGCTATTTTAAACAAGGAACAGTCCACAGACWGGAAAAGAAGAGGATCAAAGAGGGAAATTCAAAGGCAATTCAGTAGGCAAAAGGGTAGCTTTCTTATTCAAGTTATCAAAATCTGAAGAAATTTCCAATTTTGCACTAAAGACCCAATATAAAGCTCACAGGAATCCACCATAATCTTTCCACTCACTTATGTAGTTTTGAACAAAGCTTTTCTCACTCCTTTTAAAGTCATTCTCGTACTTTCTTTGACCACCKTTAATTCAGCTGTGATATGACATCCATTACTACTAGCATCAATCCGAAAGTGTAATTGCCCTACTGTGGAAAATGGTGAGAAGAGATTAATTAACATCTTCATATCTCATCTTTTATATAATGACTTTGTCATAACTGAAATTGTCCTTCTCTTATCATATTGTCATTTTCTCCAGGTTTTAACTGGGTGCTCCACCTGAAAAGGTCAATTATGGTAAGTTCAAAAAAATACATGAAAGTGAAGATGAACAACTGACATTTAACCTAAGTGATGATGTTCTGCTTTTTAACTGTGAGTTTGATTAATTTAAAACCAATTTGGATCCATTCTTTGCTTCATTGCCTGTGCAGTGAAACTCCAAAAATTTGACCCAAGAGGATATAATTCAAGATGGAATAGATGCTTAGTAGATATATATGTCTCAGTCTTATAAATTCTCCAAAGTACTGAGCAAATGCAAKTAAGTTAAGGGAATATATTTTTTCCTTTCCCCTTTTTTTTTTTTTAATAGTTCTTTTGTTACTGTGTGATATTTCTACCCACAAAGAAAAAAAACCAACCCTGTTTCCTGAGGAACATATTTCTTTGATTTACTGACTTTGCTTTGGCAAGCGTTTGCTTCCATGACAATCTACTGCTGCAAGAGCTGGTAATGAGTAAACTCCTTCTAGCAAAACTGTGACATGTTCTAATTGATCCTGATCTGGAATGACAGCATTATAACTCTGTTTTATTCACTGATGATCTGTTTAAGACTTTACTCTGACACCATTCACTGAAAGTGATATCCTTCCTAAAGTCAACTGAGTGATTTGCACAATAAGGGAATGTTAGAATTGAGAAGGTACCTCGGGTTTCTGTACATTTTTCTCACATGTCCTTCCATGGAGTACAGTGATCCACACTTGTTTCATTGCGGATATCTGGAAAATGAGAGATGAGAGTGATGACTTCTTAGGGTTTGTTTTTTCGCCCTCCCCAGTCCTTTTTCTTCTCACCTGTGTGGCCTTACTTGGTTGCCTCACTGCACTGTTTGTCCTACACCTTCAAACAAAGATCCTTCAGCTTCTCCTTATCCTGTTCTTGTATCTTTCTTCAATTCTCAGTGTAGCACTTCTCTTCTAGATGGTACAAATCCTACAGGAACACTTCCTAAGGCATTGATATTTCCTCATCGAGTCAGTTGGGGTTTGGGTTGCTCCTCTTTCAGCTACAGAACACACGTGGTCATCGCCACCCATTAGGGAAAACCTGTGTGATCAGGCTCACCAGGTARCTTCAGCCTGACCTCCTCCATGTTTGCAGCATTAGAAAGGATTCTACACACACCCACCTATCAGCAGCAAAGCTTTCCAGCTTTGAACAGCAGTCTGAACACCAACATTCAGGGGTGTGCTTTTCCATATAATGAATTTGTCATCTGGCAGTTACAGACAAAGAACGAATATTCAGCCATATTCTCATACTAAAAAAAACCAAACAAAACCTCTTGTTACACAGATATAAACTGATTCTTTTTTTACAGTTTAAAAGTATATTCAGCTTCTATTCACAGATGCAGGTATTTTGTGTCCCACCAACTGTCTTGGTCATTCCCCCCATAGGAAAATGACTATATAACACAAGGAAAATAACACAGTTTGTTCAGTTCACTTCTAAGAGACGATCTGGATTCCTTTTATTCCTTTGTTTATTCATACTTATGTCTCCTAAATACCTTCCAGCAGTGAGCTGCCTACATAATTTTAAACTTTCTTTCAATTGCAGAACATTATAAGTCACTCAGGGATGCAGCACTCTTTTACTGAATGACCTACAGTCTCACTTGTGGTAGATTTACTGTGTGCATGCAAGTTCAAGCTCTCCATCATAAGACAATTTTGTAGTAGGTCTGACTCAAATGGAGTTGTTCCAGCTTCTGTGTGCAGACTTTATGTCCTGATATTCTTTAAAAAATTGCAGCTTACTCTCTTTTCTCARATCACTTTTTTCAGTGTCTAATTTTCCTATTTATCTGTGTACTAATGCACTTCAGGATCCTGTTCTCTACTCTTTCCTGTCTCATAGGAGGACTGCTTGAGTCTACAGTGTCACAGAGCAGCTAGTAGTATTTAGTGACTGCCTGCTCTATTAGATGGAAATTGATTTTCGTCTTCCAGGCAAGTGAAAAAATCCATAATGTGCTCCATCAACTTTGTGCAGCAGCACTGGCAAATGAAGCTACAGGTGAAGACACAGCTCTTCAGACATCATAAATGACTATCTTTTCTCAAYATCACAGTAAGCAGACTGCAGTAAAGTATTTCTCCAGGAGTTTGCAGTAAACCTGGTAAGGACCTGCTGGCTGACATTTGTCTGGCAATGTGTGTTGCTGAATTCCCCCAATTACATTTCACAACTGCAAAATCTCACATAAAAAGTTGCATTATTTGGCTACAAATAATAAAATCAGCAAGTGCTTGTAGGCCATTGCCCCCAAACTTAATCAGAGAAATACTACCCAAAGAAAAGTGCASAGTGGTGCTTCCGTGGATAGAAAGCCAAAGATAAGACATTCTTCTGATAGCAGCATTTACCTACTCAGCCACAGAATTAAATCATAATAATCAGTATTTATGACAAGTCTTTACAAATGAGTATTCAATATAGTAAGATCAAGTACTTCCACATCTTTGGGAATTTTCAGCTACTGTCTGGAGTAGAACTTTTCGAGCACTCCCTCGTTTTAGGGGTGCTACTCCTGCGTTCTGGATGCATAATTTTACTTCTGTTTTCATCTCTGAGGCTGAAAAATTGAAACTAGGATTAAGAATGACCAAAAAGATCAACAGTCAAGCATTACTGTAGTGCTTCTTTTGTTAACCCTTATTTTGTTTGCAGAAGCTCAAAAACAATTAGTAGCTGTGGAATTTGTTCATCCAGATCCAATATGGATCTTCCTTTTATGGGAGGAGAGGGAATGGAGTGGAAACTTGGTCACCATAGTTCACCTTGATGAGTGCCTAGCTGTRCAAGGTATTCAGACACCACAGTGTGAGAACCTGCACAGAATACAATCAAGTTAAAAAAGAAGTGGGAGTGGAGTGTACAGACACATGAACACCAAGGGAAAACTTCTTTCAGCAGTATAGAGAACATATTTTCTGGGAACAATGTCCTCTTTGTTTTTATAGCAAGCTGGATGGAAATTTCCAGGCAGATATATTCACAGCAAAATAAATTAAAACAGACATTCACATGATAACAAGGGAGGACAGTCAAAAGATAGCCAGACTGCAGCCACAAAGCAAGTAGRAGTATTGTTTCAGCATAAGAAATTTCTTATTTTATCATAATTTCCACTGAAAACACCATCCACCAGGGGATAGAAAAGAGTATAGAGAACTGGTAAATTGAGGTTCCAGTTCATCTAATCACCTCTTTTGCAATCTAGATAGATGATACAATTAATGGTAGTGTAGTTGCATGTAAAATGAGAATATAAATATCCCTTCTCTTTATCTCACAGAAGAGTTTTGAAACACCACATAAGCTCTAACTTTCAGGAAAGATAATAAGAACAAAATGTCATTAACATCCTATCACTAGTTCTATTGTATTTTCATTTTATCTGTTAATGACCATGGTTACAGGAAACAAAGACTGTGACATTGTGGGAGTCAGGCTTCTCTTTAAGCATGGCACAAGATGAAAGGACTGTAACAGTTGTCTTGTTCTGTGTGTTATGTCTTTGACACTCAAGTTTTCTGAAGGGGCAGAGGCCACAGGGGAGCCCTGCAGAGCTGGGAGTTCCTGTGAGGGAGATGCAGCTCCATCATTCTGGAGTTGCACAGAGGCAACGACACAAGCATGGCTGGGGTGTTAAACACCAGACAAAAGAGAGAGATGGAATTGTAGCAGACATGAAATTCACAGACGCTCCTGCTTTTCAGTGCCCAAAGTTACTCTTTTAAAAAGCTTGTGCCCATGAATGTACTTACAGAGATGAGTACATATATGAGATACAGTAAGCATGGACTAAGTAACTCCTGCCTCTATTTCGAAGGACATGTCTACAGTTAAAAAAACAACCCAAAAAAAGTGTGTCCTTTACCATGTGAATTAGCTAAAAGGGGAAAATACTAACAAAGAAAAGATTATTAGGATTTTGAAATGAGTTAAACTTCCAAATTTATTCCTGAAGCACTGACTTGAATTAAAACACATCATTAATTTTGTATCTGTTAAAATCAGCATGAAAATCCCTACTGGATGGTACTACAATGATTCATCTAGCCAGGCATTCCACCATGACAGTAGCAAAAAGCTGTTCATCAGCAAGGGGAAATATACCTGTTTCATTTTCATTTTCATTTTCATTTTCATTTTCATTTTCATTTTCATTTTCAT
>CADDXX010000060.1:461235-473271 GCA_902810485.1 Alauda arvensis
GAGTTTGCCCCAGGGCTAGTAATAACAAAACAGCAAATAGTGTATTACAGCTCTTACAAGGTTAAGATGCTTATTCTAGTTTGAAATGTCAATGTTTTGCTATTTCCAGCAGCACAGTGCAAATCCACGACAATGCCTTTTTAAGGTACYAATGTAAAATGTTAAAGGTTTTGTAGCCTGGACAGTTCTTGGCATAGTCCCCTATTAAAAACCCTATGAAAACTGCTAATAGGAACAATGGAGTAAAATCTCACACTCAAGAGACTTAACTCTACTAATTCATAAGATGTATCAACTCAACTGCTTCCATAGTGGAAAAATATCTACTGCACTTCCTCATCCACTTACTACTGCTCTCATTTTAATTTTCTCATCCTTTAATTACTCCCACAAACAAGAGTTTTAATATAAATCTTRTTACTTTGAAGAAAATCACACTTGATAATGAAAAAAAAATGGTTTTGAAACAATCTGATGATAAAGTCAAAAGAGCTATTCCTGTTGCATGAGCTAAAAGCCTATCTGCAGTGCCAGTTGCAGCCATGCTTTAGATAAATCCTGACTGTCCCATGGAAAAAAAAAAAAAGGACAGAGACAAACCTAACCAAAACTATAGAAACCAGCTAGACTATTAGAGGAATTTGCCATACTGAAATATTTTTTTTAAATGGTTATTGCTTGTTGCAGGCTCCGAGCAGTCCGAGGCTCACCTTTTATCAGCTGGCTTATTAAGAGACGAGACGGGTTCTTGGATTGAAGATCTGAGGTTCCATTTATTAAGGGGGACACAAGCACACGTGGCACCCCAGATTCAGCATGGTCCAAGAACCCAGACCGGCCGGAACTGGCCGGTTTTATGGTGTACAATGTGAGGGGGGCGTGGTTACCATAGGCTCCGATTACCAGGGGCAGGACCTCGGACTGACCTGGCTTGAGGGAGTGGCTTTTCTCTCCCTCAACAGCAGGACTGCTCTTGACCTTGCTTGAGGGAGAGACTTTTCTCTCCCTCAATTGCTAAGTTGATCAGTTAGTTGAGTTAAAATACAGCGATTCACCATCAACAGTTATCCAAACTTTCTGGCTGTTGCTCTCTGCTTTTAGAACTTTTCTCGACTGAAGCACAATTTTTAAAGTCCTGAACTTCTGTAAAGCTGCATAATTAGGCAACATATCTTTGAAGAGGAAATTTTGTATCATTTTGTAACAYGATCTGCACAGAAATGAGCAGAACCACAGCTTGGCCTGCCATCCTTGGTGCATCACCATGCCCCCATTTCAAAATCTGGTGGCCAGCCTTTCCAATCGCTAAGAGACTTGCTACATGAGTGTGTCAAAGTGCTGCTGTCTCTTTCACATGCAAGAGCCACTGAGCTCTTCTTCAACACCTTTTTCAAGGTTCTGACTCTTGTTCTTCTGTTAGAAGAGAGGGAAATATGCTTCTTTTGCAAGAAATTTACATTGCCCAGCAAACCATCTAAGTCAATAGCTGATTTCTGGGGATAAGGGCACATCCATCCATCCATCCATATATATATATACATACATGCATGTATTGATACATAGATGCTGAAGTCCAAAAGAAATGCTAGGACTGTTCAACTTGAACAGTTGAACATTTTTTCCTAACATTTTTAGTGAAAGAGTAGGAAATCTTGTATTTTAGAAGAAAAATGGATAGATAGGAASAGAACCAGGGAGAAGAAGACCCAGCAAGTAAGGCAGGATAGATTAAATAATAAGGAGCATGACCTGAAACAACAGACTGAAGTCCTGTGCATGGCAAAATCAATCTAAGCCTTTAACAAGGCACATGGCTTCACAGCGCCAAGGTTTTTTTGAACTACATTTGAAAGCACCTTAAATCTGAAATTCACAACTTGAACSTGTTTATTTAAGTTATGTGAGTCAGAAGGAAAAATCAACCACTTCCTTCTTCCTTCCTGCTGTTAAAAAGAAGTTAAACTTTTTGGTTTCTTTTTAATAGAATGTCTTTGCAGATGTCTTCAAGTCTTTTGTTAAAATCTGACATTTGGAGATGTTGTCCATGAACACAGAAGTAATTTTCAAACAGTTTTATTCAGGCAGAAACATGCTATTTTCCTGATGCTCAGTTCTTAATTAGTAGTTAAACATCTAAGCTCTTATTCTAAGAAAAAGTTAGCTTAATTAAAATTATATACTCTTCAAAGAACATTTCTCTCAAAAACTAACATTCACTGTTTCTTTCTATTARAGTCCCAGATGTTCCAACATTTATGTATTGTCAATGTGATACTAAATAACATTACTACTTTTTAGATATGAGCTCTGTTAAGCACATTTTTTACAAAGTACTGCACTTGTGTATAAGAGTTGCTTGAATTTTAAAAACAAGGTGAACAGTAGGTTACCAAAAATTAAAAAACTAGGATTAATAAACCTGCCTGAACCTCACTTTCAATGCAACAGTTTCATATTTATAAGAAGCAGATCACCACCTTGAAAGTCAATCCAATWTGTTTTATGAAAACAAATAATGATGAATGAAGAGCTCAAATATTTAATATGAAGTCTGGAAAATGCTGGTATTCTTTTTTTCTTCTACTTTTTTTTTTTTCTCTGAGTACTCTGAATATTTTTATTCCTGTAGGATGACTAAGAAAAAGTATAGGAACAAAAGGTTAATTTTCTTTAATTTAAAACCCACTCAGTTTTTCCTTTTTGCAAAGGAAAAAATAAATAGTGAATGTAACATTTATTATTTCTTCACTATTTTTTTCCTAACATTTTTAGTGAAAGAGAGTAGGAGAATCATTTTRCTAATGGAAGGTGACAGCAGTTTAAAATATGAGATAGAGTAGGACTTTTATTATTCTTATTAAAGAAAATGGAAGAAAAGAAAGAAAACATGTCTACRTTTTTTGTCTGTGCTAACTAGAATATCCATATAAAAATATTTYCTCAAGTGATTTTTATCACTTTTGATTTTCTATAATGCTGCTCAGGATATGTTGATTGCMAGCTCTTTATGCTGGCTGGAGACCAGAAGAGACACTTTGTTCTYTTTGTCAGCTATGTGGAAACTCCCAGTCTAAAATGTGACTGTCCAGAGTGCAGCAAGAGTCTGCCTCCTGCCCTTGTCCATAGCTTTGCTCTCTGATCAGATTTACTCACCTGATTTATGAGATAATTGAGCACTGAGATACCTGGTTTTCAAACAGTTCTGGGTTTGTCTTTAAATTACTTTTTTATTTAGCTTTAGGTTCATGGGCCTTTCTACAAATAATCTTATAATCCCTTAAAAACTACTACTGCCAAAATGGAGATTGGGGCAGTGAATTTTGGATGAAAGAATAAAATTGAGAAGGCTTTAAATGCTGAAGTCTAGTAGAAATGCATTTATTCAATAATATGTAAAGCAAATGAGGAGGTCTGATAGAAACTGCTCTGTTCTGTATAGCAAGGATACACATATTTTCAGGGCTGCACAACATTTCACTGCACGATTTCCATTCAAGCCAAAGGGGCTTGTGCATGCCTAATTCCCAGAAAGCCCACAGGAAAATTATTCTARGGACAGATTATACAGTTGGCCTTAACAGCACTAATAAAAACAGTCATTAAARTCTATACTCATAGTTTGCCACCCATTTTTCACTTAACACAGGACCTTGGACTGTCTCTCACTGCTTCTGTCAGAAAGAATTATCCCTGGCCACAGCAAGAAGCTTTAGCACAATGTATTTCTTGTCTTCTACAATGTGAGCTTGTTAATCTTGTCACCACTATATGTAAGGTTTATATGACTTTTTTAGTGCTTTTATTCAAAAACACTGCTCAAGATTGTAATTTTAAATTGTAAATTTGCTTTAAATTTATTACCCTTGTAAGTCTTCTTTCTGTGAGCACTGAAGACCTCTTGTTTCMACAGGTGGATTATGGTCATTTCAAAAATAAAGACTCAAAGATCCTTTGAAGCTGGGGAAAAGAGGAACTCCTTCTTACATTAACTCTAAGCAAGGATAAAAGCAYCAACAAGCACCTGCTTGCAAGGTAGACTTTTGTAGACTCCGTAGCCTTCTCTAACATCTTATTTTACTTGACAAGTCACTGTAAGGTAAAGATACTGAGAAAATCTGAAGATGCCAGGGAAATAATTGGCTGGAATGGCTGATTTCTTGCCTGTCTTAGGAAAGACAGGCTATTTGCTGAAACAGGTTCTTGCCTAGTTCAGGTAAGCACCTGCCCATGGTAAAAGCAAAGCTTCATTTTCCAGTGTCACTTCTGTTTGAACATTTTGGTTCTGTGTTATTTGGAGTGTCCATCTCAGAAGAAGACTTTTCTGGGATGTTTTATGTCTTTTTTTTTGTTTTTTTGAGAGATAAAAGCCATGGCAGATTAGGGGACAAGTTCCTACAGTTCTTAATAAGCAGCACGCTGTTTACAAGTTTCTTGTGGACTGTTAGTTTTCTTGAATCCAACTTTGGTGCTCTTTCACATATGGATAAGGCTTGGATTTTTGTTAAGTTTTTTGTTTTCATATTGATAGCATTGTGGTTGCCTGGATATCTTATTTAATCCACTTTTTTTTTGCTTCATTGCTTTTATATGCCCACTCACCCTTCTCCCTCATGTTCTTTTCCTTCAGCACCTTTTTCTATCACCATCCTATTCTCTTCCTACATATTTGTTCCTTCTCCCGTTTCAAGCTCACTATTTTCCTGTCCTGCCCATTGTACATTATTATTGTGTCTTTAAATGCAAGGAAAATTAATTAATAGTGTAACTGTGCTTCAGCCTGTGTATATTTGCATATATATAAATAYACATATTAGAAGTTATGTATTAGCAGTGTCATTTGTATGTACATCATGGTACAACGGTGTTACTGTTTACAGGCCGGTGTGTGGAACTACTGAGGCATGGTTTCTCCTTCAAAGGTTGTCTGCCAAAATTGCCTAAACAATCCTGCCTTACCCTCTTAGGGCAYTTTTTCACCTTAGCACCAAAAGGATGAGAGCTGTGGTTAATGCAAAGATTGCTGAAGGACAGAGACCTCTYCTGTTCTGGCTACTGAAGAAATAAAAGCAAACAAACAAGTTTGTGCCTTGCCAGTCTGCAGTATTGATTRTGTAAAAGTGCTCATTTGCAGCACTAAAGGGGTTCTCTGAAATGCACACCTTTCATGAAGCAAAGATGAGTGGAGAAAWGATAGAGGATAAAGAAGCCAAATGTGTCCTTAATCTTGTTTTTACTACCATCAGAAGATTCTCCTACTGGCTTTAAACACGACAGCAAAAAGGGACCACCAATATTAACGGGAGAGAAGACAGTTCATTTGTTGACAAAAACMGAGTAAAGAAACCAATAAAATCTTAAAAGCTTGGAGTGAAGAATTCTTGATTTTATTTAAAGGTTTTTTAAAACATGTTTTTCTTCTTGTCCTTTCTTTGTAGAGTTATGGATAAAGTAGGAATGGTGAGGTTGCACTGAATGTGTCAAAACTGATGATTATTCAAAGAAATTTCAGTCCTTTGCAGGCATAACTGTAATGAGCGTGATGCCTTGACTTCTCCACTATCTCATGAGTTCATCTCCTGTCTAAAGTGTGGTCTAATTTATTCTGTGTAAAATAGGCTCTTCCTGTGTATCTCAGAATATGCAGTCCCTGCTCCAAGTTAYTGTACTGTGCACTGGAAAGAGGTCAAATGTCTCCCATTAATTAAATAGATTATACCTTCAGCAGTTCTCCTAGGAGCAAGGCAGACAAGYGCCAGAGAGGTGGTGGACAGGAGGAGGGTGACAGGGAGCACATGGTAGGAAGACAATTCACTGATCCTAGATAATAGCATTGWGTTTAAAGTATCAGTCTAGGTTTTAGATTGCCCCATGTAAATCTCATATCTGTCTGAGACCATCAAGACCCCTAAAATCAACCTTGTGTTCTTAAATGGCCTCAGTAGGAAGTTATTGGCTAATCTAGGATGAACAACCTACTTATTTGAGTTTAAACTAATTGTTACTGGCATGGTCCAATGAAGAAAGGTWGGTTCAGTGTAGTTAAGTCTCTTCACAAAATTCTTTTTCATTTTTTTTTTGCAAACTGGAAAATGACACAAATTATGGTATCTGTCTCTAATACGTGACAGCTAATAACACTGACTATCTTAGTGAAAAATTATAGTTGGGGAATAATTGCTCACAGAAATGTTAATGAGCATTAAGTTTAGTACTAATCCAATTCTGTGAGGTTTGGAATGCTGTTAATCTGAATTTGGAAGCCAAAAAAGGATTGCATTGGGTTGCTGGTTTTGGGTTATGTTTTACCTACCCTGAACTTCCCAAAGTGAGTAGAATATCTCTTATCCCTGAAGATCCAACACCCAGTAAGTCTCAAGGCCAGCTTGGACAGAGCACTGAGCAACCTCTTCTAATGGTTGCTGTCCCTGCCCACATCAGGAGGATTGGAACTAGATGATCTTTAAGCTCTCTTCCAACCCAGGCCATTCTATGATTGTATGATTGTACGAAGCCTGAGCTGTACCAACAGGATATTTGTTCCTTTTTTATTATTTTTTTACACTCTCATGTCATTATACTGATAACTAGCCACTTATTAGTATAACACATTTAGGTTCCTTGATGCTAATTGGACATGTTGCAAAAGTTTGTTAGTGAAGGAGATAATTAGAATACATCATTAGCTTCTGAGAAACCTRTATTCATTAAACTCTATTCCCTSCTTTACAAATTATGTCCTTATTCATGGTTGTTTCTCCTTGGGCTGTTCTCTATGATATTCTCAAAACATCCCACTGGTTATGAAATGGTTTGAATTTTTGTTGACTTTTCAATATCTTGAAAGCACTTGGAATCTCATGGGATACAGGCTCCAGAGAAAAGTGTAAAAACAGATTTACCTTGTTGAACTAGCTAAAGCACAGCTGCCTGAAAGCATCATGCAGTGGATCAGTAGGTACTTAGCTTAAATTTTCTCTACAAACACTGCCACACAATCCAGATATGATACATGCTGATCTTTGTGCCTCAAGCAGTTCAACTTCTAAGCCCACAGTAGATTTTAGAATGTTATTTCTATTCCGAAGAAAAAAGGCAACAACAGCAGAAACCAAAAAGACATGTATTCTCAGAAAAAAAAGCTGTACTCTGTGAAATCAAAAGTATCAACTTCACAGGATTCATGAACTATTTTTTTTAAAGTTTCTTGGATTTAGGTTCCTCATGAACAATTCCAAGAAATCTTCAACTTTCCAAGGAGTAATTGAGCATTCTTCTGGTAGTAGATTTTTATTTTTCTTCTTGCAAGATTTGTGGAAAGGAACTTCTTTAATGCTAGAGTTATGTGGGACAGTCTTTTCTCTAAGTAACATAAACCCTGTCTTGACTCAGTTTCCCTATACACTTTGATTCTTTTAGTTCGCCTTAGGCAAACAAACCTAAAGAGTATAATAGATTAATATTTCTGAGGAAAAAGACTGAGCTTGACTGAATCTTAGCATATTGACTTCCACATCTGATTATGCTGTTTAGCTGTAAACAAACCCTTTTTTATGATGGTAAAGGAGAATATGCAAGTTTAATCCTCTCYTTAAGAGACAAATGTGAAACCATCTTTCAAGGATTGAAAATYACTATAATAAATAAAACTATTATAAGATGTATAGTTATGAATATTTATGCAAGTACGTGTTCAAGAAAAGAAAAACAGCGAGAAGAAAGGGTTTTGGGGTGGGTTCACGTTATTTTGCATGTGAATAGARTCTCAAGAAGAGCAAACTGATCTTTTACTTCTACCTGGCATCACTTAGKGACTACCATTGTCCAGTCAGGGCATTTTTTGGCAAAAAAAGGAGATGACTGGAGAGGGAAGAACAGCAGAAAGATTGCTGCAAAAAGAAAAAAGATTGCTGCTGACRGTCAGCCTCCTTTTTATAAGTTTATAAGACCACGCAAGAAACAATGGACTTTGGCACACCAAGACATGCAGGTAAGGCACTGGCTGGATGGGATCCTCTGAAATGKGGATGATAAAGGCCAAGGAACTACTTCCCAGGGAGATTGCAGAGCTCCTGTCASCCAAGGTCTCTAACAGCAGTTTATGCARAAGTCTGACAGAAATTATGTTGCCCTAGAATGGACTTGCTGAACAATTGAGATTCCTTGAATGTAGTTTATATGTCTTCCCTTTTCTTTATGTTTCTTCCAGCTGATCAATACTGGAGGCTAAAACTTTATCTCTACCTTACAGCAGAAACCAACTTGCCAAAGTTGTAGGGAAAATCTGGGGTGTCTCTTTCAGTTTTTTTTTTCAGGGAAAAAGAAAATGCAGCTATTATAAACAAATAATAAATTGAAAATTTGGGGAGTATGCATTGTTTTTTCCATGCATAACAAAGACTACATAYATTTCCCCAACAGGACAGAGAACAAAAGTGGCAACAGGCTTATGTAGTGCCAATGGATTTGGCAGGAAGAAGGGACAGGTCTTTCACRATGTGCAACGGCACTTATGGGACTTAAAAGGAGATTAGGGATGTGGAGGTGGGGGACAAACAACCAAACAGACCATACTCACCAAGGACAACATGATTGTCCACCTGACAGAAAACGCTGGAAATGGCACTTTCTTTGWAACAAGAGGTGATGTAATGAGAAGGTGAGTTTTGCTTGTTTTCAAGAGTTCTCCTGCTCTTTATAACAGCTGCAGTTTCTCTGCCTGTGTCAGTCTGTACTCCAGAAGGTTTTCCTGAGCCATAATTACTCAGGTGGATTTGCAATATCTTCCTGTCCCTAGACTTTTCAACAAGACTCAGGGAATAATAGCCAGGACAAGAAAAATGGGGAAACCTTGCAAGAGAGCAAGTACCCACAAATCAGRTTCATWTRGGTAAATCATGTCTATTCTGTCATAAGAAGTAAAAAAACTCCTCAATGTTTGCATATTAGGAAATAGAAAATCCAAAACAGACAAATTTTGGTAATGGAAGTAACTTGAGAGAGGGTCTAAAAGAGGAACACAAGGATCAGTGGTGTCATATTTGATTTATGATTGCARCAAAAAGGCATAAAAAGACCCAAGGTGGAGGAGGAGAGTGGGAGTCTAGGCAAAAGGAATGGAGATCAGAGAATAAAGAGCCTGCAGAAAAATAGAGTTCATACTTTCATTTTTTTTTGTCTGCTCTTTACTTAGATGTATTCAAAGTCTCAGCAAAGACACGTGCTCTGAGTGGTGGTGTTGGACAACACGAACTCTGAATAACACATTCCAACATAAATAATTTAATGTTTKTAATAAAGCAACTACAAAAAGGCACTATTTCTATGTTAAAAATATACTGCTTCTCTCTTCTCAGAGTTACTGGCTAGTGATAAACAATCCCATAATGTTTACCTAACAACTCTTTCTTTTCAGGTTTAGGCTGCACATTTAGATGTGCTTTCCATTCCATTGAGCCAAGCCAAGAGTGATTTTGTCTGCAGAAGAGCAACGTTGGCCAGAACCCAGTTTCACTTGGTCTAGTGATATGATCTGATTCATTCTTGCAGCACCAGGACAAAAGACAGGTAAATGCAGACCCCATGCCATTTTACTAGTGTTTGATTCATATTGTTACACAATTGCACAAGTTTCATGYTGAGGGGAGGTTGGAGGGAATTAATTTTGTTTCACCCTCACAGTGRACTCCAGCCATGTGGAACATACTAATTTCTGGAAGTATGTTTAAATTCTCACCTAAATCCTTCTAAATGTAAAGATTGCAACTTGGGACCATTATGGCAGAAACTTTAAATTAATGTAACTGGCCATGTTCTTAGTTCTTTCATAGGAGCAGAATACAAAAATTGTCTTTAAAGGGGCATGAGTGCATGTCAAGGGCACCCTGTGTTTGAAAAATGTTTCTTTTGTCAGCATGAACAAAGCTGATGGCATGAAGGRTTAAAAACACATAGGTCACAACAACCCTTAAGCTAGGGGATCAACTATTACCCTGAGAGGCATAGTATAAAGYTGCAGGTGCAATAAAATGCTGATACAAAATCTTCCATTTAGAGGAAGTGTCATTTGGTCACTAGGGAAGCAGTTGTCCCTGAAGTGGATTTATTTTTCTGGAGTGATAGAGTTTTTATCACTTTCTATTTCAACATGGAAAAGGAGGATAATGTTTCATGAAGGAGATAATGAAAACCATCTAGGGAGCCATCAGACAARCAAACTTCTAGAAGCTGAATTAAAAAAAAAATCAATCTCTGCTTGCCTCTTATATGTGTGAATCACAGTTTTACCACCTCCTCTGAGAAATGACAGATTTAATATATGCTCCATCTAAGCAACAGATGTGTGCGTAACACAAAAAGGTGTGGAGGGATATTTCTCAGAAATAAAACAGCTCAGTGAAAGAGAAAATGTTTGAACATAAATTTCAAAGGCTTGTTTCAGCAGATAATTTCAGACTTTCCAGGCAAATAGTAATAGAATTAGTAATAGATTACTAATAGTAATCATTATTGTTATGAGAATCAATATGATGTAGGTATATGGAACAGAAAATAGGTACAGTTCCAGTCCAGATGCATCTTTACCCAATGCATGCTAGTATTTTCCTATATATAATACTTGTTTTTAAAGTTGTGTAAATATGCAACTAAATTCACTCCTAGAGAATGTCAGAAAATCTGGAAAAAAAAATTATCTAGATCTTGAAATGCACTATTACATTCCATGAGAGGAAAAAAATCTTGAAATCAGAGAGGTGTCACAAACACTGAAAAGGAGATATGGTCACACAAAATGCAATTAGAAAAATATTTTAAAAAAAAAATTTGGAAAAGGGGTGAATACAATGAAATTGATTGGAATGACATGAGATGCAGTGAAAAACACTGAAACTTGCRAAAGTATATGCTARGAAACCTCAAAACCAAGGARCAAAATGAAAYTAAGRGACAGGAGAAGAAARTKATTAAATSAAAGGCCAAACAAAAAAAATTYTGAAACAAAGTGAAAATAATAAAATGGAATGAGATAACATGAAGTACATGGAAAGGGACCAAATCTTGCTGAATTGATCCTCACAGAAATCACAAGATTCATTTCCCTTCATGAAAGGAAGAATTTCCTTTCATGAAAGGAAATTTTGAAATCAGAGAAGAAAGTGTAAAAAACACTCTGGAAAGGAGATATGACAAAATTAAATTAATGCAGAAAAACAGTGAAAATTGGGCAATGGAATGTCTATAACTTAATGGATTCGGATGAAATGAGGTGCAGTGAAATGGACTGAATCTTGCCATTATACTTGCTGAAATCCCCCCATAAGCAAAGTCAAAGACTCAGCAGAAGTAATTGATGAAACAAATAGCTAAGAAAAAAAAAAAATCTGTTTCAAAGTGAAAACAATAAAATGGCACAAGATGACATGAAGTGCAGGGAAATGGACAAAAACCAAGCCAAACTGATCCTCACTGAAATCTCAAGACTTCATTTCATTTCATAAAATGAAGAATTTCCTCTCCTGAAAGGAAGTGAAATCTTGAAATCAGAAAAGAAAGTGTAACAAACACACTGGAAAGGAGATATAATAAAARACAAATGCAAGTGGAAAAAACCTGAAAATTGGGAAATGGAGTGACTATACAACCAAAAGGATTGGGACAAAATAAGGAGCAGGGAAAAGGACCAAATCTTGCTGAAATTATAAAAATTGAACTCCAGAAACATGTAAATGAAGCAAAACAAAGAGACAAGCAAAAAATTGGTGAAGTGATGCCAAGGTTTAGGCTTCCTTTTAGCCTCACTCCTTGCCAGGAACTGAATGCACRAGAGACWAATTTCTTCTTAGACTCAGGTGTTTATTAATTCTTAYCTACATTACARTCTTGTAAGCCGCRAGTTCTGCACATTAGCTAACTAAGCACARAATGGAGTCCYTTTTCWATCTACACCATGTCTTTTCAAGGACAAATCACCCAATTACAAAATGCCACCTAACTTATTTTTACTTTAAACCCAATAGCTAACTACTTGTGGTCCACATT
>CADDXX010000060.1:478118-492801 GCA_902810485.1 Alauda arvensis
GACTTGACTGAAGGGGCAGATGTCTCCCCAGCAGGTTTGCTGATGGCGCAAAGCTGGAGGAGACACCAGTACTCCAGAGTACTGTGCAGCCCTTCAGAGGGACCTCAGCAGGTTGGAGAGATGGGAAGAGAGGCACGTTCTAAAATTCAATGAAGGCAAGTGCGAGGTCCTGCACCAGGGGAAGAATAATCCCAAGCACCAGCAAAGACTGGATCTGAGTGCTGTAAGCAGCACTACAGTGAAGGACCTTGGGGCCCCAGTGGACAGCAAGCTGTCCATGAGCCAGCAGTGTCCTTGATGCATTAGGAAGAACACTGGCACCAGGTCAAGGGAGGTGATCCTGCCCCTCTGCTCAGCCCTGGTGAGGTACATATGGAGTGCTGTGTCTGGTTCTGGGMTCCTCAGTACAARGGAGACATGGAGCCCCTGGAGYARTTCCATTGGAGAACAAAAACTGYTAAGGGACWGGAGCATCTCTCTTTTGAGGAAAGGCTGAGAGACCTGGGCCTGTTCAKCCTCAGGAACAGGCAGCCAAGAGGGCAGCTCATCAATATCTGTAAATCTGAAGGAAGGGTGTCAAGAGSATAAATCCAAGCTCTTCTTGACAGTGCCAAGCAACAGGGTAAGAGGCAATGGGCAGAAACTGATGCACYGGAAGTTTCCCCTAAACATGAGGAAGAAMTTCCTTACTGTGCAGGGACCARGACTGGAACAGATTKTCCAGAAAGGTCCTGGACTYTCTCTTATTGGARATRTTCAAGAACCATCTGGACACAATCCTGTCATGTACTCTAGGATGCCTGCTTGAGCAGRGAGGCTGGACCAGATGATCCACTGTGGTCCCTTCCAATCTGACCCATCATGTAATTACGGAATTCTGATTATGCTGCTCCTGTAGCAACATCAATTTACATTGAAATATTTGTTAAAAGCTTATAAACAAGGATTAAGTAGTCAATATTTTCTAGTGCTTTTCTTGTTGAGCCAATGATTGACAGGGGGATTTTTTTTAAGATTGTAAATCATAAATAAATTCATGAGAATAGTACTTTTGCTTATTTTGTTTCCTGCCTGCTGTGTTCTTAGATTATTTGCTACCACTGCTTATAAAGTAAAAGATTTCACATGCTGCAGAAGTTGAGGCCTGAGCTGTTTTCCCTGAATGAAAAAAGCTTGCAAGATGACACTTTTGACCTTGGAAAAGTTCTGTGGTCTAAACTGAGTTTTCAAACAGAAGTAGATCAGTTACACAAATAACAGTATACTCATATTCACATCCTAATTGTTGTTTTTACAACCATGATCTATTGAGGAGCCTTTTTTCCCACTGTAACATACCAAATTCAAATCTTAGATGTGACCATCCATTTGGAATTAAATACTGCTTTTATTTGGTTGTTTATCCAGSTACCTAAAAGAGCAAATTTTAAAGTTGAAAGAGGAAGGAATAATCACATTGCTTGCTTTTATCTTCCTCCAGACCCTTGTATGTAACATGGGATCAGTGGGATTGTTGACGTCACATTGAGAGTTCAGTTTGTGGTGTCATGGCAAAGCCTTGGATTAGGGATCTCTGGGCAAGCTGTCTGTGCAGTGACAAATTATGTGCTGGCCATGTTCCTCTGAGGATGAGAGGGGGGGTATGTCAAGTGGACTCTTGTGTTCAGCATGTCCAGGAGAGGAAAATCCGAACACTGCCCAAAATGTGGCAATTTGGAGTGATGACCTCAGCACTGAGGAAATTTCCTGGGAAGTGGAGGGTACAGCAGATATTTCTCCAAACCAGCTGCTGAGTGAGCAGAAAACCAATCTGAGAGAAGGAAGCTCTCTTGCTTCWGTGCACAAGAGAGATGGTTATAGATTTTATTTATTTCTATCATCTTTAGTCTTGCTGGCTTCCTCACCCTACCCACCCCTCCCAAATTCAAATTGTCCTTTCTCTTCATATTCTGATAAGACTTGGAATTTAAGCTGGAAAGCTTTTCCTTTGGAGGATTTATAATGGGAACATTTTAGGCAGGCCCACCACGTAGTTCCAGTCAGTTCAAAGTCTTCTGTCTCGACATAACAAAATATATGGTTATTTTTGACCAGACATTAACAGTTTGGCAAATCTTAGACTTCAGGGAAGCATGTCTGACTTKATGTAATTTCTGTTCCCATTTAACAAAATTATGTGGCTTTAATTCAGGTTTACCTAGATGCTTCCAGCTTGGTGGATATAATGTGAACTTGTACTTCTATGCAGATAAGTATAGAAATAGTGCCTATCTTCAGGACATTAAGAAATMTTTTTCTTCTTAAATCTGCCCGAGACTTCTTTCATAATGCCCAGAGTTCTGAATTGCATGAAGCCCCTGCACTGAACATTGGAGTAAAGCTGATTTGACAGTCAGCTGCAAGGGAAAACACAGTGGTCCAAATACAGTGAATGTTGAAATCAAGGATACTTACATTGTGTTCATTTTTATAGCCATAGTTTTTACCTCCTCTAATCCTAAATGACACCCTGAGGGAGTTCTATTTGAGGAAAAAGTCATGCTCTTTGAGGTCTTATTATCTASAATTAGCTTTAAGTCGAAACAAACCACCTGCAGCATGACTACTCTCGAAAGTTCTCTGTGTTCATGTGAGAATAGAACAGTTCATCAATTCAACCTTGTTATTCCTTGTTAAACCACTTCCTTTTATAACAGTATCTGCAGAACACTGTGTTTCAAATTAACATTTAAAATTTTGAGCACTGATTTCACACATTTTTAGGATGCTAATCTGCATGTGTTGGAGATTAATTCTTTTTCTTTCTGTACAGGTCATCTTTCATGGAAAGATGGAAAGTACTGCAATTAGAGATTTTAGTTATTTTTTAGGCCTAAACCCTACAATTCTTTCCTCTTTGCTTTAATATCTATCTATCTTGCTGCTTTTTGGTGCTATTTACAGAGTCTCAACTCAGTGTAAAGGAAATATCTGTCAGTGCTGCAGCATTTGCAATRCCTTCTCTAAACCTGTTCCTGCAAATATATTTTCAGCCATGCGATGAACTGTGAAGAGTTCTTGTGGGTGCAAGGATGGCTGCAGCTTCATCTAAGCATATGTTCTTCCTTGGGTATCCTGGAGCAGCCTAAACTGCTGCTTTGGGGCTCTACCCAGCAGCACTGAACAGAGGAGGTTGAAAGCACTGTGGCCCGGAAGGGTTGAGTGCTTGACAGCATTGCTCTGGACATGGAGCCACTGACCCAGTCCTCTTTTCAGATATTTGCCAGCAAATGTGCACCACCAGCTCTGTCCAGGAAGTAGTTACCAATAATAACTAGCTTAATTACGGGGCATTTTAGGATGGAGGGGATATCTGGAAATCAMCTAGTGCTTAAAGCAGGTCAGCTAGAGTAGGTTGCCCAGGACTGTTGGGTTATTCCCAAGTTTAGGGGAAACCTATTGAGGTTTTCAAATATMTCCATGAATGGAGATACCACAGCCTCTCTGGGAAACTTGTTCCTGTGTTTGCCCTCAAAGGAAGAAGAGTGAGGGGGTTATGTTCAGATGGAATTTCATATGTTTATATTTTGATGGGTTTTTAAAAAAATCTGTGCCTCTTGTACAGTCATTGGGCACCATTGAGAAAAGTCTACCTCCCTCTTCCTCATTGCCARCTTTCATTTGTACAGATAGATAAGGTCCCCTTGAGTCTGYTTTTGTCCAGGCTGAACAGTCCCAGCTCTCTCAGTCGTTCTTCATGCAGCAGATGAYTCAGTCCTGTAATGATCYTTGTGGCCCTTTGCTGGACTTGCTCCAGTAGGTCCATGTCTCGCATTCTGAGGAGCCCAGAACTGGASCCTGCATCCTGYSTSTGGCCTCACCAGTACTGAACAGAGAAGGTGAATTACCTCCCTGAAACTGCTAGAAATGTGCTTCCTAATGCAGCTCAAGGTACTGTTGGTATTCTTTGCTATGAGGATGAGACTTGGTTTGAGGCTAATAGACCTACTTTCATAAATGTGGAGGAAATATGAGGTCCCACAAAAGTGCTAATTCATATTCATAAACGTAGACAAAACTTGCCAGACTAGAATACCAGAGCAGATGCCATGAAAAGTCAATTTGTGYCTGTCTTTTCTTGCCTCTTTCCCACATTCTTCAGTCTTACATGTTCATCAGCATAAAGTCTAATGCACTGTGATGTTGAAAACCCTTCCAAATGGAATATTCCCATTTGTGCCCTATTAMAATTTCCTTGATCAGGGCAGGAAGGAATTAAAACTCTATTTGCTCTCACAGTTAGAAGGGATCTTAAAGAAAATTTCAAGTCCGTTCTCCTGCCTAGAGCATAGATGTGTCATTCCTGATGTGCTTTTCTAATATTTTTGTAAAGACTTCCAGAGATGGAGACAGGAATATTCCCCCAGGCAATCTTTACTACTGGTTCTGCAAAACCATTATGGCTGCTTAGGTCCAGCATCTAATGAGATTTCTTCTTTGACACATCTTAGGCTTTAGACCTTACCTGTCCTTCCTTGACATCAAATGTGTTCATGTGTTTGTTTATGTTAAAAGCATATGTTTATGCTTTTTATTCTCTTCCTTGATACTTTATTTAAGCTGAACTGCAGACAGGGTCCTAATTAGATTTGAACTGATAGGCCCAGAGCTCCACCAAGCTCATAGTAATGATTTAGGCAAAACCATCTGATAGAGATGTCAAACTACACCATGTAGGATTTGTGAAAGAGTAACTGCCCTCATTCTATGAAAAAGGAAACAAAAGAATGCATRCAGTATTTCAAACWGAATGAAGACCCAAAATAAATCAGSTACAAACTTAAACATGAAGWGTTTTCTTTARGACTCATRTGCRAATTATGGAAATGAGAAGTGGAATGGAAGATATGAAGCATCAGGTAAGCACCCCAAAGTGCCAGCAAGTTTATGGGGGACTAGAGCCTGAGGACTCCAGAAGCTGGGGAAAAGACCATGGCGTGGGAAAGAGGATGAGAAAGAAGGCTTTCTTAGAAAGAAAGATGGAAAAACATCATTGTCCAACTAAATGCTGCAGCAGAGATGTTAAACAAAAACCTATGCTTCAACTATTTGTAAAYACTGCACTTGCTCTATCTCCACAGAAATGTATGCACACTTCTATCAGCCAGACTTCTAAATTATAAGTATTCCTGAAAGGAAAACTACCCTTTCTGCAGTTGACATTAATACAATTATAACTTTATTTACATATAAATACGTATTTGCATGTTATTGATCTATTGGTCATATTATCTAGGAAAAAGCCTTAAAGATTTACAAATGTGCCTCATTCTATTTCACGAGAAACTATGCTGAAGTAAGGCTTGCAGGYTATTTCATAAGTGTTATTTCCAAAGACCAGGCTAAAGTGTCAAACAGTGTTACTTCAAATATTCAAGAAGTGTCCCCCATATGGAAGGTTTTGCCTGTGTGTTGAGTCTGATTCAAGAAAAGCAAGGAGAACAGATGTGKAGACTGAACTCAAACAGAGCACAAATCTTTAGAGGAAAAAAATTAATCCCATATTTTGGAATTAGGACAACTCTTAAATGCTTCTAATTCCAAGAATAACTTTTATCCCAGTAGTGGTTTGCATCTAGGAGCCACTGTTTTATATAATGTACTCTTTCCTAAAGGAAATGTTCACTTGTCCTAAAGCATATAYGAAAAAAATGGAAAGTTCTGATTCTAGCAAGGAGATATAGAAGGTCACAGCAAGGCAGTGTGACAGTGGTGATAAGAGGGCAGACATTGCTTTTCACAAACACCAAGCCAAACATTTAGTATTGCCTCAGCTGATTTTGCAGCRGGACAGCATGTGATGAACAAAATTGCTCCCGGGTTTTTGAAGGCTATGTTAGAAATCAGGGACATCACAAAGGAACTAGATTTCACATTAGGTTGCACATTATGCATACATGAATTCAAATAATGCAAGTAGAGCAATTACAAGACATCAACCAGCCAGCTGAAAAGCTGTATCTTAACTGTGCAGTTATAGCTGAGGTATTCCAGTCAACAAGCATYTAGCTAGAGGCAACTGTGCCTCAAAACAGAACATTTTCCAAAATTAGTTTTGAAAAATAAGCCCTTGGGAGGTACATTTTTAGATACTTCATGATTTAAATAAGGTGACTTGCAAAGGAACATCTATTGCCTGAAGATTTGCCAATAGTCACAAAAGACAGAGCTGTCCTAGTTGGGAATCTGGAGCTTTTGGCATATTATATGAGTTATAYGTACTTTTACCTTTTAACAGTATATTTTAAATCAGCCACATAAAAATACAGTAATTGCAGAGCCATCACATTTCTTCAAAAGCTATCTTTAGACCTGTTTATCTTGTATTATGTTTTCTGTAGACACCGATCTAAGTGTCATTACAAAAACTCCATTTAAAATTCATGGTAAGATTGTTTTGCCAAATCATTAAACCTTTCCTACTAATTTAGGATTTGGGATAAGATGGAGAGGTCTCCACCTTAAATCTTACGCATTTACCCAAAAAAGTCTGTGCAAGCATCATGGAAGACAGAAGTACAGAGAAGAAAAACAAACTTCCGTGAAATGGGAAAATGGACTTTGGTAAATTTTTATAACCAGCTAAATACTGAGAGTAGAGGCCATCATGTACTTGTTCTCTCTCTGTAGATTCTTATCCAGTTTATATATTCTAATCCTGACAGTGTGATTTTTTTCACAAAATTTAATGTGCTAGAGGATGTGTCCCTATTAACATTTTAACTCAGATCAGGATCTTACTTCTGAATCCAATTTATAAATTGTCCCTGCTTGCTGTGCTTTGCCATTGGATATGCTGTATTYCTTTAAGGTGACTAAATTAGGACACGCACACATAATGGAATCTAACTTTTAAGGAGTAGTCTAGCTTGACTACACATTAGAGTTGCCCTAAAATAAAATCCTTTGACATGCATATGAAGTGGATGTCTGTACAGAAGTGCTCAAGCTGAGCTATAATGTACAAATTCTACAGCTAACGCAGATATAGCTAAATTCTGTCTAAATAAATAATCCCTATGGAGTATCTCTACCTCTTTTCATTTACCATTTATAACAGTGTGAAATAATCACTGTTCTAGAAAGGATTTCCTTAACAGGAACATGAGGAAATTCTTCTCTATGAGAGAAGAACTGTGGGACTAGAGGGCATGGTTTTGCTCTTAAAGAAGCTTTAAACACAAAATAAAAGATCATCAAACTGTACTAGACACAAAGGTGGGAGCTGGAAATATTCTGAATGGCRTTTACCACAGATGCAAGTAGTAATACTGTGTGTATTTCTCAAAATTTAAATATGCTTTCAATGGAAAGAAATTTGAGGAAAGAGAAACCTGAGACAGCTAGTCATTTATTGATACTTGCTGTATATATATATGTCTCACCACTTTCTGATTTCTCTGATTATTATTAAATGCTGTATTACATTTTCATGTTTCTGCCCTTCATATCAGTGAATGGCAAAATTTGAAGTTCCCTAGGAAAAAATTTACCAGCAAAAATATTGGGAATTCATTATATGAAACAGTATTTTACCTTAAGAAAGGAAATGTGTTAGGCATAAATTTGCAGAAATTAGTCTCTGCCTTAGTCATGATGTAATAACTTATGCACTTTGTGTTAAACTACCTGAGATAACCTAACTTTTCATGTTAAGTTTCCTCTTCCAGATCAAATAGGAGAATTTGTTAGTCAATGCCTTGAAAAAATACATGGAATTTATTTGCTGTCTTGCTTTATTAGGAGTTCMAACTATCAACAATTGTTTTTGAAATTCAGTGGGCTTTGTCAGTGTCTGATGAAGTGGAAGAAATTATTTCTTGTCACTCTGTCATAACTCCAAATCTACTAGCAATACTGGATCTTAATCACATCTCAGACWTCATCCTTCCTAAAGCTGTGAAGGAATGTTAGTTAATGCATGACTCCTCCCCAGAGATCCTGCTCCAGATTCACTGTTGTTGCTCTCTTCTATCTCCTGCATCCACTAAGCTGTTTTGACTGCTCCAGCTGGCAGCACACAGGGGGTCAGCAGCTACTCCCCTTATTTTATGCTCTGGTCTCATTGTTTACTGAAGCAGCAATGACCAGCTTTAGAGAAATCTTCATTGCTGAGAGGGATGAAGCAGTCATGATAAAACATGGTTAGCAGGAAATTGGAGGACCTGACAAGCAAGTCTAAAATTTTGGACACAGAAAAAAAAATTAAAATCCAGGGTAACTTCTGGGATAAAGGTCAAAAAAGACCTGTTACAATTAAAGAAAGGGCTGAAATCAATCATATAGCACTAGCTGTAGAGTGTTATGGACATGTGTGATGGTTTTACACCAGCCAAGAGCCAAGCCCCAGGCAGCTGCTTGCTCACTCCTCCACCAAYAGGATCAGGGAGAGATCAAAGGGTAAGAATAGAAAACTCAATAGTTGAGTTTGATAGGAAAGCAAAAGCTACACATCCAAGCAAATCAAAACAAGGAATTCATTCACTGCTTCCCATGGGCAAGCAGCTGTTCAGCCATTTCCAGGACAGCAGGACCCCATCATGCAAGATGGTTATTTGGGAAGACAAACACCATCACTCCAGAAGTTCTCCCCCTTCCTCCTTCTTCCCCCCACCTTGTATATGAGCATGATTTTATATCATTTGGAATATATCTTTRGTCAGTTTGGCTCACCTGTTCTGGCTGTGTCTCCTCCCAACCTCCCACGTACACCCAGCCTCCTCCCGCATCTGGCAGTACAAAAAGCAGAAAAGGCCTCGGCTCTGTGCAAGCCCTGCTCAGCAACAACAAAAGCATCTGTCTATTATTAACTCTGTGTTCAGCACAAATAGTAAACACAGCCCTATACCAGTAACTGTGAGGAAAATTAACTCTACCCCAGCCAAAACCAGCACAAGATGTAAGAAGTGTTTATAGCTGACAGCACAAGAGAGAGAAAAACATCAAAAAACTAGATTTACACTGAGCTTTTCATTTGGATATAGTACAGTACTGTAGGATTATGTGATAATGCTTATCTGCATGCTCACAGAGGAGCAGACAGATAATGGTTGGAGGGAAAGCCCAAATAATCCCCTGCCAAGCTAYTCCCATGCAGACCACACATGAACCATCAGCCCATCTGCAGAAGCCCAGAAGAGCACAAGGATACAAAGGGAACCCAAAGGAAGGCCTCCCAAAGAATGACCACCTTGTCCAGGCACCTCCCTGGTCAGTCCCAGGGGAGACATCATCTCCAGCAACCAGGCTGGAAACCAGTTCCCACGGGTCACTGGGAGCAGCAGTCCAGTCATCCTTYAGACAAAGGGAGTGGATACCTGCATACAGATATATATAAATACAGATACAGATAGAGATGTATGTGTGTATGTACAGTRTTGTAACAAGTGGGCCTCCATCCTGCCTAGCCCCACAGGAAAGCAGGATGAGGCYRCTGGTGCTGCCTCTGTCCCTGTGGGTACTCCGAGTTTCTCTCTGTGATCTGTGTGGACAAGCTCACTAATGTGTGTATGTGGGTTAGATGTGGGCTTTTGTGTGTGTGTCTACTGGGAGCATGTGTTCAATACATGATCTGGGCACATGGAGCACCAGCAGCCTTATGTCTCTTGGCATGATACATACACTCCTAACAAATATCTTTTCTTATTTCAGCTGGTAGCAATTCAAAAGTTAGATAATGGATAGCTAGAGTGCTCTCAAAGTTATTATTCATGCAAAACATTCAATTTAAAACCTGATATTTTTGTTTAATCTGAGATAGTTTCATATATTTTTAAATATCTATTTTAAAATATCTCTTTTTTAAAAGTGTCTTGATCATTAGATTTTGGGAGATTACCAAGGAAATAAAAAGAAGCTATGGCTTTTAGTTAATTTTGTTGTTAAATTTGATATGCTTTAACAAAGCTGCTCCAGCTTTGGACAAGGTTTCTCTGAAAAAATTATAACAGAAAAGCATATTGTTGAAGGGTAGTTCCTGGAAATATAGAGYTCCTGAAAATCTCAGTGAAAGAGCTGAAAAAAAACCCCTCAGGCTGATTTCAAAGCTTTGCAGAAGTGATATCCCAGAGAAGATGGGTGAAGGATGTAATCAGTCAGAGTTACCCTTACTTACTGTTTTACAATAAGTTTTWGTTCCAGGTACAGTGAGGAATGCAATCTGAATGTTTTCCTCACCAAATTTTTAGTGGTTTTATATCAAAATGGATGTTAAGGATTATATAATGTAACTCTCACCCTTACTTCCACTAAATGTGTAGATCAATATGTAACAGGTAGTATTTCAGCATCATTTTTAAATGCATAATATCAACTTCATTGCATAACCTGTAGTTTGTAGTGGTAAAACCATCTCTCTGTCACAGATGACAAGAGCTTTCAAAGAAATACTACATTTAAGGTAATTAAAGTTTACTCTTTTCAGTCTTCCTTATAGAAGACTAGATAAAATAGGGACAGATATAATGAGTGGATTAAGGAAACAACCAATCATATCTAGAAATCTATTTTAGCTTCAAGTTTATAGATGACATCGTTTCAGCTTCACTGAATTTATTTGTAATCAAAAATGAGCATATATATATATATATATGTGTGTGTGTGTATATTTTCAGAATAGATATTCAAGTAATTTCTGAGGTCCTCAGTATGGATTCCATGCTTACAAGAGTCTGTAATAAAATAATCTGTTTGAAATTGATTTTATCACCACTGCAAGGTACAGCTCCCTCTCTTCAAGCTGGCAATTATTTTTAGTTACCCTTATGCGTATCAAGAGAGTTTTAGTTTTGAAAAAGTACAGCAAGGCAAATCAGACCCTGAGGATTTTCCCTTCACTGATGTATATAATGTCTGGATATGCTGATACATACTAGCTACTTCCTAATAGTGACCTCGTATTTAGCATGAGAAGAGAAAATGTGATAGCAAGTAGAAAATCTTTACTAACATCTTTTTCAAAATCTTTTTTTTGAGAAGGATAAATTAGGTTGAACTGTAATAAAACTGTAACTAAGATAGATTTCACTCAAGTCAAATAAGTAATAAGGTTGGTGTAAAAGATGATGATCCAGAAACATGCACAATTATATATTATTAAATRCAGATAATAAAATGCATGGGAAACTAATGACTAAAGAAGAAAGATATATTTAAAGGTAATTCTTTAAAATTATTTTTTCCAAAGTGATGTTCACTAGGTCTGCTCATTTTGTTCTACCAAACCAAAACAGTAGACAGGGAAAGTGGAAAGGGATAAAAACCAGTKGTTGCTTTGATATGGTGTTCTGTGCTTTTCTCCCATGCTGTTAGTAGCAGAATGCTAAACACAGTTTGGTATGGGAGCTTCCTCCAAATGCCTCTATTGAAATTCATGTGGTCCAAGGAGGTAGAAAGAAAAGGGTAGTAATGTGACAATAATAAATAAATAAATATGTAAAATACAAGAGGAAGTAATACCATGGTAATGTGACCTGCAGATGGAAGAACCAAAGAAGTTCTGCTGGTAGTCCTCAAATGAATTGAGCAGGATTTAAATTATGTACTACTGCTTGCCCATGATTTTACCTGTTTTCCATGTATTGATGGTTTCAAGTTCTTCCTATGTACTAAGTGTTTGCCTCCTGATATCTAACAGAATTTACATGATAAGAGGGTATTATCCCCATGTGCTGGATTTTGAAAGAAGRGAAAGATATTACTAACTTGGAGTTTAAGGAGACAGTGAAGAGAGAAAGAATAGATGGTAGGTTTGAAGCTTGAAAAAGTAGATACAAGGGAACAGAACTAAAGGATTGAAGTTTTTCTTATAACTGTTTACCATTATATCTTGCAAATAAAATCATTTTAGGATTTGTATTGTAGCAGATCTCAACTTCATAATTTTTTAGTAAGATCAGAATGACCCTATGATTTCATGAAGGCAACCTAATGTCCCCCAAAATGGATGGTAAGTTACAGTATTTCTGGTTAAAAATCAATTACATTATACTGTGTATTACAGTAGTTTGTGTCATCATCCATTTACTAACATCCACAAATACTAAAATTAAACTACTTGTGCCCATCTTACAGGAATTTTTGCCAGCTGTAGACTACAGACAAGCCTCTTAAGTTTCCAGGTRTTGTAATGAATCTTGCATGTGATCAAAAAATCTCAGGGTTATGTCATCTCTTGTGATATTTTTTSCTAGGAGCATGACCTCCAGAAAAGCCACAATATCAACATGATCGGTTTTATTGTTTATACTCTAACCTTTAAATTTTTAGATATATGTATTGGTATTGCTTACATATGTCTTTMAATCCTCAGGGACATTTCATGTTGAAGGGTTATTGCATACGAATTTTTTTACCTTATGGCCAGAATCTGTCTCATTGCTGGTRTGTCTTTAGTGCTAGAACCTGTCCTATTTTTTTGACCCATATTGAGAGAATAGAAATCCCAAAGGATGCATGTTATTACAATGCCTTCATAAGCCCAACCAGACTCCCTTACCTTAAATGCATTTGCCCATTGCTTCTGATATGTAGTTATATGAACCTATATTTGGTTTCATGAAGGGTATTAGCACTTTACTRCATTAACTTATGATTTTCCAACCTTGATCAGACCCAGCCCAAGAACTTGAGAAGATTTTWAATGGACCTGCATTATTAAAACCATAGCAAAATTCTTTATCTCCTTGCTTAGAAGTGCATAATTTCTCTATGTTTTAGAGGAGTCAGCTTTTCAATAACTCTCTTGCCAGTTCATGTATTACTTCTGYGTATTCTAGGCAACGTCACTGCCTTTTTTCCCTCCTGTGTATAAATGAAAACTRCACACTTTCTTTTTATTTATGTTTTTTTTCCACATACTTTAATCTGCAAAGATCCTTTCAGTTCTGCAAAATCTCATGCACCTGTWGCATCAAATGATTTCTGTCTGTTTTGTTGGACTTTTTTAAAACCATGAATACTATTGACACATTAAYTGCTGAACTTAATACAGGAAGGGCTATTCTGTTTTCATTCAACAATTCCCATTCATACCTACCAGGGTGATAACATATTTTGATATCAAACTTGAATCCTTTCTTTTCCTCTACCAAATGCTTTCTTGTTACTGAACCTGATATGTTTGTACTTTAGGACACCAAAAGGCTTGCTTCTCCTGTTGATCCTTTATTTCTTGGGACTTGAAAGATCTTTAATATCTGSAAAATRTAGTGTTGTCTTGTTTTTTGAATTAAATCTGTGTAATTAAAATAGTTCTAAATGATGAACTTTAATAATATACAAGCACTAAATGATTTGGTTCAATTTGCATAAGCACCTAGAAGCTTTTGGACACCTGTTCAAATTTAAATTCTGTGATTATAAAATGGGAAGCTCTTAAAAGAAACGATGTTGGCACRTGCTTGAAGCCATTCGTCTTTGAGCTAAGCTGCTTCCAGCAAAAAGCACTCTTTAATGAGAATTTCAGTTGCTGAAACAAGACTGCAACATTCTGGTTTTTTCCTGAGTGGTACARGGTTTCTACTTTTGTAGGAATTGGAGCCTAAGTCACAGCATAGTTTGGGAAAGACAGAATTTTGAAGGGACATRAGCCTAAGGAAAATGACCAAAATTTCCATTTTCTCAAAGGCCTGAATTGTTTGGCAGAAATTTTCTACCCTGGCCACTGAATTGTATAAAAGCTCTTAGTCCTGCTATGTTTTCTGTTATCTTAACTAAATACAAATTTTCCTATTACATTTTAAATGCATATATAATATGTAAGCAAATGAAGAAATTAGAGGGGAWGGGTGTAGTATTTTTAAGGTATGAGAGCAATGAGAAAAATTCTAAAAGTCTTCAGATAATGACACTTCGAGTTTTTTGTATAATCAAGTTCTGTTTGCTTCTCTTTGTCCTTTGCTATGTCCCTAGATTTCTTGTGGATAATGGACATCTTTGAACACTTCTTGAATCTTCTTCCAAATGTCTCTGTTCCTACCTTGTGATCTGCTGATTCCTATGTTGTTCCTAAGTCTCAGATATTCAAGCACTGAGCAGGAGTTAGTTTCTATTTTAGCAGAGATATCCTCAAAAATTTCCTTTTCCACTTAAATAGGTGTGTGGAATATATCATGTGTTCTTGAAGGAAGGAAGAAAAAGCAAGGGGAAAAARCCACAAAAAACMRTGAAGGATTTGGGAGTTTCTGTCAAACYAGAAACCATTCTTTGTTACTTTGTTACTACATCTTTGTCTAAGATGTTTAGAGCTGCCGGTGATTCAGCCTGTGTGGAGCACGGAGCCCCTGAAAGTCCAGCTTGACAAGTTTTCCCTGACACCTGTGAGTTTGCTGCATGCAAGAGCAGTCACTGGGGCAGCAGAGGCAAACATGCAGTTCCTAGTGTGACATCTATCTGACTTTATCCTGCATGAGCTGCTTTTCTGTGGAGCTGAGGGATTTTTTAAAGGTAAGATATTTTTTGGTAGAAAATAAGCTGGAAACTTCTCGTGAAATTTTGCTCAAGTCAAGCTGTCTTTAGCAGAGGAACGTAGCAATGGTCCTGGGGAAAAGCAGACACAGCACTGATAAATGATAATGTAATATAAAACCTAAAAATTCCACACCAGTATCATACATAATGTGTAGAAGTCCMMAAMCCCCCYTWA